>CAJNDV010036429.1:44969-64891 GCA_905221635.1 Symbiodinium sp. CCMP2456
CTACTACTACTACTACTACTAGCCCGGGCAGGGTTTAGACCTGTGTAGGGGTGCAGGCGAGGGGTAGGTCCAGGGCTTGGGGCTGGGGTTCGGGTAGGGCTAGGCCAGAAGGGGTTATGTGTCTCAAGCAGGTCTTTTAGAATCGAGCGTCTACAAGGGGAATGGCCGGTTTTGATGTGTGCCGCTGATGCTTATCTAGAGTATATGTGAAACTCCCGGAAGACTCTGCTTTTATTGTCGCGTGAACCGATACGCAAGTTGATCATCAGGAGCATCACAGTCCATCATCACCGATCCCACAAGCACCACTTCCAGAAGCACATCGGTGTCATCAAACAACACCCAGTCAAGCCCTGGGCAATGTGGACGCTCGAGTCCGCAAGCACTTGTTCGAGACGCCATTACAACACAAGTCCGCGACATGTTCTGAAAAGTTTTCATGAGCAACTAGCTAGGAGACCACAAACGGCATCCACACTGGGGTTTGTGCATGCATTGACGTGCAGTTTCGTCGCTGACGTGTAATTCTGTCCAGAGTCGAGTGATGTGTATTCTCTCCGATTGAGACAAACCCGAGCCTTGTAATACAGACTACTTCCGTTTCGACGTTGTACTTACTGCTTACTACTGTCTACTTACCGCTTACATTACTTACCTTCCGCTACCTAATACCATCGACAGGGATTTTACTTGGTTTGCTGTGCACTAGCTTTTTCTAGCAAGAGCCAAAAGCACATAACTGTCCGAGTAGAGGCTGGGCCACGTAATTCCCACGGAAAGCAGCAGGTCAAGCAAAACTAAACTTTGGGATGTTTAGTTTCCTTTGTCACGCAACCGCAACCTAGACAGCAGTGAACGCACAAGATCATGAAAAGTCTTGGTTTCAACGAGGGATTTAGCGGCTATTGAGAAGGCGTTCGAGCACGCAAGAAGCATGCCAGGAAGGGGTTAGATCCTAAATCCTTGCCCGTGGACTGCGAAATCCAAACCGCAATCCGAAACGGTTGATCCCCAAAAATGCCTAAAGCCCCAGCCGTGCCAGGCATGGACTGATTTTCCATCACGGTGGCATCGTCGTGCGAAGGGTTTCCGGGCATGCAGAAGGGCGAAGTGGGTAATTCGGGCTTCTGCAGAGCTACAGATACGGGGTACAGGAACAAATGCCGAGGAAGTTCAGTGCACATTATGCTGTTGACTGTTGACGTCTCGACAAGCTACCCCTGCACTTGCCCCGAAAGCTCGTAGCACTGTTGCCGCTCCTGTGCCTACACACTGACCATCAATGACCCATGGAAAAGCGGCTCAATGAAACTTCGACCTTGACCTTGCCAGTGACTCTCTGGCCGCTAATCTTCCCATAGTTCGAATGCTTCTGGCAACAGTCCTCCAGAGTGGATGTTTGATGACAGCCCGGGAAGACCGCGCCAAAGGAAGGGCAAGACAAGCATGAAGGATGAGAAACGAACTTTGAACTCACCAATAGTGCCTGGGCGAGCTGCATCGAAGGATGTAATTGCTGCCGATAGCCTGGAAGCGACAATGACTCTGGCATCTTTGGTGGATCTGCTGTCGTTCCCCGCCCGCATTTCATAAAAGATAATGTTGTCATCATGATCACCGTCATGACAACCATCATCCCATGACCATCTTCAATAACGTCATCTTCAGCAGAAGCAGCAGCAGCCGTGTGTTGTCACACAGCAAAAGTCAGGTATCTATGACCATTACACTGGTTCGACCTAGTTGGGGAGCAAGATCACTAAATACGTCAAAGTCATTAACAAAACTGCAACTGTCTGTGGCATGGTCGTTGCAAGTACTGTTGATGGCTGTGTTGTTATGCTGCTGCTGCTGCTGTTGTTTTTGTTGTTGTTGCTGCTGCTGGCGCTGGCGCTGCTGGTGTGTCGCTGCCGCTGCCACTTCTGCTGCTGTGGTTATCGTTGTCGGCGGGAGCGGCGGTTGCTCCAGTGGCGGCGGCGGTGGCGGTGGTGGTGGTGGTTGTGGCCTTCGTGATATTTTTTGTTGTCGTTGTTGGCGGTGGTGGTGTCGGTCGGTGTTGCTGCTGTTGCAGGTCATAGTCGTGGTCGTGGTAGCGCGGTCTGGTTACACAGTTAAAGTCATGTCCGCGACATGCAACTTGCTTTTCCTAAAGCGACTGATGGCTTGCTTGTTAGGTACTGATTAAGCATGCGCCCGATCCAAGCAAACGCTAAAGGTCGGCCGAAGAGAACACCGGAGATGAGGTAACCTGCAGCGGCCCCAGCAAGAATGGCGTAACCGCACATGCGACCAAGGATGATGGCAAGAGCAGTCAGATCAATGGAGAGAACAGTACTGGTCATGGCGGGAAAGAAAGCATGATCCATGATGAGAAATCAAAGGAGCTATCCTTCCTTGGAGCCCGGGATTCCAGCATGGATTGTGCTGGCGGCGTTTTTCCTGTATGGTGTTTCACGAGGCAGTGGCTCGTTCCAAGCTTCCCTACTACTGGGTGGGAAGAAGGCACTCCGCCGCACAGGAACTAGGTGGCCTCCACGGGGTGTTTTTGTTGACCGGTTTGGAGATTTGAACAATGGCGCCGTGGCAGCCTCATTCTCTAAGGGGTGTTTTGTGGTGTCAAGCTGATGGACCTTCTGCTGGTTGCTGCCCTGGACCTGAACTTCCGTCACAGGTGCACAACCGCTTGCATTACTGGCCGTATTTGTTTGGTAGATGTGTGGCTCGGCCCCTATGTCTAGACCCCCAACCCCTGAGCCGCAAGCTCCAAACGCCTAAACGGGTATTACTACAATCCGCAACCGCCGAGCTTCAATGCCTGGTGCCGGGCAGGGCAGCGCCTACCACGGAGTAGCCTGGACGCTCGCCAAGCAAGCCATATCGAAGCACTGCCCTCCAGAAGATCGCAGCAAGGACCTTCTGACAACTGTCTTAAGGTTTAAAACCGTGTAGGAATTGAAGAGCATCGTTCGTTAATGCCGTTTTGGTGAATTCAAAGCTTGGGGAGGAAGGCCCAAAGCTGAAAATGCATGATGCGCAGAAGACTTGCAAGGTGAAACTGTTTAGACTGCAAGTTCTTTCAAGTCAGGCACTCCCGAACTCTAATTGCGAAGACCTGGATTTTCGTTGAGACCCCGCTCCTTTCCTTGGATTTCACCAACTCTGAAGAGCTGCAGGCTTCCTCGAGTTAGCCTATGATTTGGGTTTACGAGTCGAGGTGTTGGTGTTGGGTTTCGATATACATATGTATATATATATATATATATATACATATATATATATATGTATGTATACATTGGGGCTTGGTGTGGGTGTGGGGCTTCAGTCCAAAAGACGAAAATCTAGTACAACTCCAACCCCGCGCGAGGTATTTTCCCATTAAAGTATATACTTGGATCCCTCGGAGGTCAGCAAAACAAACATGATGTGCATGGCGGGCGGCCAGGAGATCATTTGCTGCTTCGAGGGCGATGTGCAGCTTCGTGCGGTTAGTCGTATTGAGAGCATGATTAGCCCGATGCCTTTACCGATGTGTTCAGGCAATGACCCTGCGACTAAGTTGGAAGACACACTCTGCATGCCGTGAGGATTTCCTTTCCTCGATCATTGGCCGTGAATTGAAGGTCGCAGTTTGGAGATGGGTCCCTTGGGGTCTTCCGCGCTCGCCAATCGAAGCCTCTCAGTTCTGTCATATCCCTGATCCCTTTCAGCCCTATCATTTCACCTATCGTTGCTGGTCTCCCTTTTGTCAGCATCTCCGGTTACGATCATGAATCAAGAATGCTCTTCCGGGTGTGGTCATACTTGTTATGTTGCCAGTACGGGTATAAAAAAACCGTTGCGACTGTGGCTGCTTGTATTGTTTGTGCCATCACCCTGGATGTTGAACATCCAGCTTTTCCACGCCCTAAGCCAGAAGGTCCTCGAACCCTGATCTCTAAATTTAGAGATGTTTAAAACATCTTAGCCTTAAGTTCAGTTCCCAAGGCAGTGCCACATTCCTGGTGGCAGCCTCGGCGACGGACCCTCGGCCGCCCATGAGCTACGGCCAGCGATTGTTCTTTCAGATCTGGAGCCTTCTTGTTTTAGTGGCTGCATGGCAGAGTCCGGGCACCCCACCATGCGACGCCTAGATTAGCAACGCGACCACTGAGGCCACTCGAGCAAGGTGAAGCGGATGTTTGAGGCGCAGATATCTGCCAATGCGAATGTGGGGTTTTGGTTGCAGCATCAGTGAGGTCGGATATCAGCGTCAGTGACAGCACGTCCGACGACGTATAGAATTTGGATCACCTTTCGCCCTTTAGCAAGTGAGTCGCGGTACCTTTCTTTAGGCCGCGGATTTGCCGCTGGACTCACGCTGCCTTGCCCGGCAAGAGTCTATTCGCCCAGCATCCTGGCCGCATCTCCTCATTTTCGTGCAGGGGACGGGGGAAGCTTCTTAAAGCATCAAGACGAATTCTAAAAACCCATCCTTCTGGGGGAGTTGAGACATGACAGCATTGTGAGCTAGCGGGCGTGCCATCTTTTGTACACCTTGATCAAACTGGAAGCAGATCTCACATGATGCGGATCGGATTGAGAGCGCATCACAGATGCCCGACGAGGCATACTTCCAGTTTGTCTTGGACCACAAGAAACAGCTGCTTGTCTCGCAGAATCACCTGGGACCGTGAGCATCCCTTCTTGGCTCCGCCTGGTTAGGGTCTCTGTCGCCGGGCTGGAGTCGGCACGAGCATGATGTCGCCTGCTTCTCTGACAGAGAGTGCAGAAGCTGGAGCGGCGATGTTCCCCTGCACTGTGTTTCTGCTATTTCTGTGATGCTTGGCAGAGTTAGTGTAACCAAGCATTGACTGTGGAGACGTGAGGCTTGCAGATGCCAACGAGTTCTTCAAGTCTGAACGACATATGCAGCTGCTGAACAGGCTGGACAATCACACGTGCTGCCTCGATCCTACTCTCCACTCGCAACAATGGAGCGCATGAGCCTTATGTAGCATCATGTAGTTTTATAGTTCCACTCGTCATCTCGTCTTTTTCTAGCAACCAGCTACATGTTCGGGCGTTCAGAGCACAGATGGTGGCTTGTGCCTGAGGCTTTCCGGCTCATAGATGTTATGAAACCGTGTTAGACAGAGCATCGGATTGGCTTTTCCAGATCGATGGTGAAATTGAACTCCTTGTTTGACTTTCAAGGCTGCTCCGTTCTAACAGGTTGTCCTGTCGCAGAAGGATGGACATGTGCTTCCTATACATGGCTTGTTTGTGACAGGAGGGACGTACTTGTACTCATGAATTGGTAAGCCGGTAAGCAGGAACCTTCATCATCGGCGAAGTTTCACAAAGATTAAACCCGTCCTGCCAGGACCGCTTTCTACATCCCTCTTGCAGAAGTCAGGGACCGATCATGCCCCAACTTCTTCGAAACCAGGACGGCCACTTGGCTTCGGCCGCATAAGCCCTTGTTCAAAATGTTTCAAGCCGAGCTTATGCTTGGAACCGCACTAGTTGCCTGCATCGCATCTTGCAAGCAGTTTCATGTTGAGCTGAGGTTGTCGGGGCAGCGGCTTGTCGGCAGTAGCACATCATAACACCGCACAAGAATCTCGGAGAAGGGAGCTACGTCCTGCCCGTTACAAAAACAGTTCAAGAAGCCCAAGCCGGAGTGCCTTCTTCACGTGCGCAGGTCTACTCCAAGAGCTTCGGCCACTCCGACGATGACTTCTGCCCATTGTAACCCAACCCGGACGGCGCGGCGACTTTCCACTTCCCGACAGAGCCTATATTGGAGAAGCGATTGGCAGATCGCTCGCCTCTGCAGAGCAGGGGGGCACGGCACGCTTTCACGATCCTGGAGCTTGCCTGGAATCGAAGCAGAAAATCCCAGTCTGGACCAGCTTTGTCGTCCGGTCCCAGCCGGAGGCCCTTCCAGAGGAAAGGGTTGTGGCTCTTCTTCCGCCATGGCTGCGGCTCTCCCGCCCTGATGTCCTGCTTGGGCCACTGGAGTTGAACTTTGGTTCGCGGGCCAAGTTACCCGCGTGATGGTTTCTGTCACATGGTGCCGGCTGCACGTGCTGGTGTGGGACCGCGGAGATTCTTCTGCAGTGTATATGCCAATGCTCTTGCAGGAGCGACATGGTGGCTGCCGATGCCGCAACTCCCAACCTCCGAGCACTGTGAATTTGGAGCCCTCGATTATAATGCTATAAAGTTCCAAAGGAGCCTCAATGCTCTGGATCCCTCAACCCTCAAATCATGGCAAAGTACAGGCTACGCCCACCTACCTACACTCCCGCAACCCCAAACTGAAACGCGAAAACCCGAAGCTGAAAACCTGCCAACTCTGTCAAACCCTGAATCATCCTAACAGATGGGCCCTGAGCAGTGGCCCGTTGTTCATTCTGCACTTTGCGTTGGATCGAAGCCAGCGAGACCGAAGCGCAAAAAGCAGCGACGACTGTCAAAGGTGACAAGACTAGTCAGCAACAGTAACGGCAATGATCCGGGTAGTCGGCTTTGTAATTGTCATCATCCGAAAAGAGGCAATTGTTAAACGTATTGGTCATGTTCGCATGACGATAGCACTGGTTGGAACCAGGCGTGCAGTTCTTCAGGGTGTAATCTTTCAGGCCTTAAGGCGTCCATTTTTTTGTTTGCTGGGTGGTGTTTAGCGGTTTCGGATCGCAGATAAGCCGCAACTACGCATGTAAACCCAAAAAATCGAAGCCTGATGTATGTCTCAAGCACCTCTAATTCCGGCACAGGCTGTATGGGCGTTTAGCAATCACGGAATCCGGAACATGGCTGTGTGCAAAGGTAACGATGCTGATGTTTTCTAATTGCTAGCCGCTAGCCACAACTTGCTCTTCGGAGCATCACCTGACCTCCGACCCGTACTTTCCGTCTAACCAAGTTGTCCCAGATGCATCTGCAGCTGCAAACTCTTTTAGGAAAACTTGCTACCGTTTTGGGTTTGTGGTTTGTGGTTCTACTCAGAGGAAGGGACACTGCTACTCGGACTTGCTACACTGCATGGTAGGAATTATAGGCATGCAGCACATGAAATTCTACACTCAAAGCCATGAATACCCCAGCCTCCCGCAAAGGTTTGTCCGGCATCGACCCGGCACATTCAAAACCCACCCTGCTCAACAGGACTGCGGCGATACTGAAATAGGTTTCCTCTGGAAACATTTGGTGCACGATTAGCTTTGACTTTGGATTGTTCACACAGCTCTGCACCGAAAATGAAGGTACAAAAGCGCTTGAAGGAAGACCTGGCCATCCAGCACCGCGACTCCCTCTATGAGGCCTGGTTGGGGTTGCGGGGGAGGGGGGGTGGGCTTGTGGGTTTCTGCCCAAGGCCAAGGGCACCTTCCAGCTTGTTCAGTGTTAGGAGTCGCATCATAAACAAATAGGGTTCACAGGATCATGCAAGCATAGACACGTCGCTGCAAAAGGTGAAGGCTCTGCTAGCTTGCGCTAGTAACTTAGTATATGCAGTGTACGGGGGAATCTCGCGCGCCAAGTGCCTAGATTGTCAATAGGCAGGTGCCACAACAGTAGCTTGTCGTGACGATGTGATTATGCGAGTTGCTTCGTAAAAAAAGAAAGCACTCCCTAAACCTGAAACCTTTGACCTTGAGAGCTTCGCCCGCCATTCGTCGCTCTGGGCTCGTACACCCGATTTGACAGCATTCCGTTGGTGGAGCCTGACTGCTGTCATGTGGTCCCGACTGCAGGGCCGGGAGCCTTACGTCCGGTGTGCCTAGCGGTTCCAATTCCAACGAATGCTACTTGCAGTATGATTTTTGTTTTATCATTGCTGCCTGCAGCCTGATCGGTTAATATTACAGAGCCCCCCCTCTCTTCCCTTTGTTGATCAACGCTTACTCATGCAGCCGACCTTCAAGTCGGTTCAAAGTGGATCAATGCTTTCATCTTCGGCGAGCCGCTCTGGTGCGCACAGAGCCAAACCAAAACCGAAGTGCCTTGAGAAGGCAACAAACACCGACAAGCAAGTACCTACGGAAACAGAGGAGTTCCGGATTTGGCGCGCGATCTTTTTAAGATCAGGTGCGGCAGTTTTGCCCAGGGGGAAATGGGGGGAAGTTCACAGGCTGCTCGGATCAAACAGGCAAGACGAAAGATGCTTGAGACATTGGCATGAGAGATGCGTGGACCGAAACTGTGAGACCCACGCCCCCCTGGACTCGCCACTACTTCAAAGACTTTCAGTTCCGAAGTCGACGCTGCATGACGCAAGACCGGAAATCGAACCTCGGCTCCTCTCGTTCTGAGGCGCCCTGCGCCCTCCGGCCCTGGTAGCCGCCGCCGCGGCACTGCCGGGGCTTTTGCCCGACCGCAGCAGCTCAGGCACGGTATGCTTGCGCCGTGGAAAGGTCTTCCGCAGGACGCTGTGTTCACAGAGTTTAGCAGCTGGGTTGATAGAGTATTGACGGCCTTGGAGTGTGGGACTTCACAGGGGCTGTACTGGGTTGATGATCATGTGAAGACTGTTGGATTAGTCCAATTGATCTGGACATCTAGAAACGATTGCCTGTCCGTTCTCCCCCACACCCAGTAGAAAATGCTTTGAAACCATGCTCTGAGATGTCTGGATTTATTGTAGGACCTTTTGGGATGGGTTCTAGGACTGCTTCTACAAGGCTTCTTTTTAGAAGCTGCAGATTACCAAGCTCCTGCTTGCAAACTAAATTGAGAATTGTTAAGCCAGTGATAGCAAACGAAAGTGGATCCATAATGAGCGGCTACTCCATCGACAGTCATTCAGTTTATGTTGTCGAGGGGATATATGCGTTTATCGGCGCTTTCAACTTCTCAGCCGACAAGTATTCAACCCCTCCCGAACCCTCAACTAGGCTCTAAGCTCTACTTCGACCATGAGCGAATGCAGGCCGAACTAGCCAAAAGAATCCAGGCGGACACCCTATCGTAGACAGGCAGCCGGCATGCACGACCAAAGCGGCAGCTCGTCTCCTGCCAGACAACCAAGGCCCCCAGACCATATTTGCGGTTAAGATGTGCTTCGTGATTGTGCTCGCAGGTTTGCTTAAATGAGCTGCTGACATGGGCTGCTGTTCTTACTTCAAGTCCTAAAACTTGCATGAGCTGCCCTAGTCTCTCCGTGTGAGACCTCAGGCTACTGTGAATAGTGGCTTGTCAACTTGTTGAACTAGCGGGAGATCATCAGATGTCATACTGCCAACTATTGATTGCTGCCATGGTTCGCAGTCGAGTACCAACCAGCACTATTTGCCCACAAGGCTTTGTTCTGCGAGCCCAGGCTCCCAGACTCACGCGAATGCTTAATTACTCAGCCAGCGCTCTATGCCCTATAAAGAATGCAGGAAGTGTACGTTTCTTTGCGGCGCAACTAGGGAGATAAAGTCCTCACAATGTAGATGGTTCAATAAGGAAAGCGGGAGAGACTGATGTGCATTCTCCTACATGTGCCTGCTGTACCACCTACTTACGACTACTACTACTACTACTACTACTACTACTACTACTACTACTACTACTTTCCACTACTACTACTACTACTACTACTACTACTACTACTACTATTTCTACTGCTACTGCTACTGCTACTGCTACTGCTACTGCCACTGCCACTGCCACTGCCACTGCCACTGCCACTGCCACTGCTACTGCTGCTGCTACTGCTACTCCTGCTGCTACTCCTGCTGCTACTGCTACTGCTACTAGCACCACCACTAACACCACCACTGCCACTACCACGAATGGCAACAATGATTGTTGTGATTACTTTGAGCAGCTGTAAGCTTTAGTGATCGTGACCTGGTGATCGTGATAATTTGTTTGACACCAACCTATTATGTACAAGCACGCACATTTCACACGTGTGAGCGTGTAAATTTCTACTCTGTCGTTTTGGATTTCCACAGCCGCGCCGACACGCAAACCCCCAGATAGGTAGATGGATTGAAAACAGACAGAAAGATAGATATAGGTAATCGTGTTAATAGTTAACATTACCCGAAGTCAGCCTCTGACATGTGAAACTGTCGTTCTGTTTGCTATTAGAAGTAATAAATGATAAGAGGTGTTCGAAGTAAGTGTAAAATGTAACACATCAAGTCTCGTTCTTTGCTTGGCCAGGCTGAGGCCACAGAGCGCGAGATCGCGGAGTCCTTCATGCGGGCTGCAGCCACCCTGCTTTGAGAAGACCTTCAGGCTTTGGAAGGAAAAGGAAAAGCCTTCAAATCCACGAGTTTACGAACTGCCACTAGCTTGGAGTGAATTTCTGGAAAGGGTGAGTGTATTGTGCTGGGCTTTTGCCACAGAACAAGGACTTAGGCTTGCGCAGGTAAGCGTTTAGCGCGTGGGTGCTGTGATTTCTGTTTCACAGCTTTGAAGCAAAAGGAGTCTTCAGGGTTAAGGCTTACGTTTAGGACAAACGGATGCTACCAGTGGCAGATAATCGATTGGGGTGCGATCGCCTAGGCATTGATTTGATTCCTCGTGTCCTGGTGCTTCCAGCGCGGTATGTAGGAATTGTAGCACTGTCGCTGCTCTGTTCCAAATCACCGCCCCAGTGTCTCAAGTCCCATCAAACTCCTGGGCCTCCAAGCACTCTCGCATTCCGAGGCGATGTCCGCCTTGGCCGGCATTCGGTTGCAGCATGGAGGACGTCGGCTTCAAGCCTTGCTGTGGGTCTCTCCCGGTCAACGGAGTTTACGATTTGGGGTCGCTTTGCGTGTGGAGGACGTACATATCGTGTTTTTGAAAGTTGTCTCGATGCTGCTAGAGTTGGCAATTGGGGTTGTTGAGCTGTCGATGCATTCCTACACAATCTTGTGCTGTCTGCATGAAATATACTGGCAGTTTCAGAGTAGGTACGGAAGAACCTCAGTGTTGTGAATCGAAGATTCGGGCTCTTGGTTCATAATGCAGTGTTCCCCCCTTGCTGAGCTGTTTGTCATCTTGATTTGGCGGGCCATAGGTCTTGATCCTGCAGTGAAGCATTCGGGAGGCCCGTTTGGTGCCGCAGTGGTTCGGGACGGCGTGATTATCTCTTGCGCTCACAACATGGTGCTCCACAGGCTGGGGCCATCCTGCATAGTGCCGGAGGATTAGACGTGAGTTGTTTCAAGGATTCCCTCTCTGTACTTGTTTTGCGCGGAGCTCGTGATGATGGATGCCCGAAGTTCTTACAGGAGAACCTTTTGTCAAAGAAAAATCTGCCAAACCCGGAACGGATCAGACATCAGCTGGTCAGGGGAGACCCCTGTTGCCACGCAGAGATGAATGCCATCCAACAAGCTTGCCAGGCTGGGGCCTGTGGGCTTCTTCGAGCTTGTAAGATTCTCTTCGGAGCTCTGAACCCCCCACATTGTCACGCCTTCCCTTTGTAAAGAGAGAAGCAGACCACTTGGTGCTTCAGGGCTGGGGCTGAGTTTTACCCGGAAATAATTTACTTCTTAGCGTTTGGACTTTAGTTCCTAGGGTCGGTGATGGACACGGGTACCCTGAAGAGCCCATCCTCGACTTCACCGAAGCTCCAAGACATATCTGCGAGGCCTCCTGTGGTTCAGGGAACCAAAGTCCACACTCGAAGGCTTTAAACTTACTAAACTCCAAACCCAGGGTTCTGTTTTATGATTCATTATCTTATCGATCAACTCCCTCATGCACGCAGTGGGAGACTGCAGTCCTCCAAGGCTCGAAAAATCAAGACCCGAACGCTGAGCCCCTAGGCTGGAGTCCCGAAGCCATGAACTCTGAAGTCCTTCTGCAAGCAGGCCCTGGGTTCGCACGATCTCTCCGAGTGCGAGCTCTTTACTACCTGCCCCTCTGCTCTCATAACACCTTCGAAACGTTACTTTGAGAATCAGTATGATGTAGGAAGACCGATAAATAGAGAGATGTAGAGAGAGGCAGGTCTTGGGCGTCTGGTGGGGGAAGCTTTATCACAATTTGCAAAAGAGGGGGGGGGGTTGTGGCTGGCAAGCCTGCGCGAGAATTGTGAGCATCGCAGGCCTGTGCAGTTTGCATGCTGATTCGCATGGCAGCATGTTTAGCATAGGTCAGTAAGTAGGTGTTTGTCCACAGAGCCGGCGCTATAAGATTCGGTCTGCATCAGTTCCAAGCAAACTCTGTTAAACCTCAGATGTCATTGCAAGGTGAACCCTGCCCTATGTGCTGGGGCGCTGTTCAGTGGTCAAGGCTGGATTGTAAGAAAGCTTGTTTGATCCTTAAATAAAAATCATGGCTGCCTGCTATTGTTACTTCTATTCGCATCGGTTCTGTTTTGTCGCGGACCATCGTGGTTGTGCCGGCGCGTCCTAAAGTCCCTAATAAGGTTATTGAAGTCTGCAGAGAGCAAAAAGGGCGGTGTTTGGTCAGGGTAAACTACACGGGAGGAGAGGTCCCAGTCTCCGGAAGCGGCGGGAAGTCGGTAGCACTAAACATGGTAAGGGCAACACGGCCTCAACACACCAGCGATTCACGAGATCATGACGATGGTGACGACAGAGAAGACTTGAAGACGCCAGGGCCAAATTTGAGGGTTGATCACGGCTCCACGCTCGGCTCAGTGCCTTTGTTGCTCAGCACCCAAAGCATCTCTAGACTAGACTGTGTAGTGGTACTTGTTTGCGCTTCTTTTCATAGGGGATCTGAAAGCTGCTGACACGTCAGAACACGGGTATGAGTAGAACAGGGACAGAAACAGGATGTGGAGAGACGAAATTTATTTTGCAGAGCTGCCCGTTTCATTCCACCATTCCTTCGAAGGCACCAATCACAGCAGCTGATACTGGTAATTTGTTTGAAGCTCAAGATGACGGCCTGCACACGATTACATAATCGCACTGCAAGCATCAAGCCGTCCGTATGGACGGAGAACTATGTAGCTATGTCTGCATGATTATGCATGTATGTGAACAGGCAGGCAGGTAGGTCGGCAGGTAGAAGCTGTGTGTGTGTGTGCGTGTGTGTATATTTGCGTATAGTATCCATATAGACTATACCATTAATGTATGTATATATATGTATATATATGAAAATGCTTACATCCAGACGTCGTTTGTTTGTCACGTTTACGGTTGGACAGTCTGTATGTTCATAACTACACTGGCGCACGAAACCGGCACACGCCCACGCAGTCCGACCGCGCCCTGCCTGAGGCTGGGTAGAGCCTACATCGGCGTTGATCGCCATACGGCTGCAAAGTACGGCTTCGATGACAAGGTGGCGGCGTGTACCTGTCCCTCTTTGTCTGACTTGCCCGCGGTTCTAAATTGCGGGTCCGTTTTTGTATCCTCCGAATCATGTCATATGACATCTACGTCTACACATATCTTGCTAGGTATGCAATTATGCACGCATGCAGGTGTGTATGTGGAGGGGAACGTTGGCACAGACCCCACAAACAGCCTTGTCTAAGAGAGCCTTAACTTGTTCATTCCTACAGGTACACTTCTTCGACTGACTGTGGTCCCTTTTGCCACTTGAAAGCAGCTTGCAGCAGGTATTCTACGATGAGATCGACTCCAAAGCAGGGCACTATGGCATCAAGAGGACCCCATGTTTCACAATTACATCTTCGATGCTTGAGAAGGATGCAAGTCATGCACTGAGCAGAAGACGCTGTCTCACAAGCCTGTCTTTTCTGAGTTCCTCTGCCGTGTTCCGTCGGCAGCACATCTACAATCATCAACTATTTGCCATGCTTGGTGTAAGAGACTTTCAGCGTCTGTCAAGGTAGCAATGAGCCTTCCCACGTCAATCAGAATCAAAAAGGAGAGGATTCAGTAATATAGTGATGTCTCAGGCTACTCGTTTTCAATGCTTTATAATGCAGCACTGCATCGCCCTTTGCGTCAGCGACGATGCTTACAGCATGTTTGGCCGTAACTTTTCGAAACCTTAACATGATGTCCGACGTTGCACGAGAGGTCGTAGCAGAAAGCCTTGGGCTTGCTTGTAGTTGACATTGTCGCGCTTTCTGGCTTGGTCCTGGCATGAAGCATTTTCACATGAATTCAAAAAAAAGACCCTGTGCTGCAGGACTGGCTACATTCCCAACACCTCAGAGGCTCATAATCCCCAGGCAGGCTCTTGGGTAGGTGAACGATTTCAGTTTTTCCAAGCCAGTACTTGCCCCGTGCCAACTGTAAGATGAGCTGCAAACCCCCATGTTGTGCCTTGCCAAGCTGACACGAGTAACGTTTGCATCACGTCTGACACACACTCCCGTGAGCCCGAGCGGCTCCATCTCCACTCTCAGGGGGAGCGCGTCTTCAAGAACATGGTCGACGTATACGACGGCATCCTGAAGGAGGACGCCAAACTTGCTGAAGCTGTGACTCTTACTCTACCACATTCCGTGATGTCATTCGTGTATCATTGCTCTCGAAGGATGTGGAGCAGTTCTTCAAGGATACCACGGTGAACCGGACAATGCGACGACGGTTCACTGGCAAAGGAGGAGAGCAGGTGCAGCCACTTGGGCATTATTGTGGTATTCGAGTGCAAGATTCTAAGATCATCTTCCAGATACTGAAGCCCGTCTATAGCCTTGAATACTGTAAGACCCGATTTCTGAGCACACCTGCACCCTTCGAAGCACCTGGAGCGCAAAAGGCACCCCTGAAGTCCACAAAGGGCCCTAAATCGCCAAGGAGTGCCTACAAGCTGGTCTTCGACCGGGAAGCGCAGCTACGGCCACCCCCTTCCGGCGCAGATGACACGAACATGGAGGCTTGGGGGGAAGCGTGGTGTCGAAAGGTTCTTCAGGGTTCTTTGAGCTTTAGCTTTTGTGGCTTCTGCCTTAGGTCTGAACAGATGGAAGATGGAATTTCTGACTGGCCCATGACAGGATCACGAGAAGTACATGAAGCTGGCTCCTTGGCCTGACCGTCCAGACGGTTAGAATAATGTTTTAGGATATACAGTCGTTTGTTATTCTTCCGGCAACGGCTTCGATCATTTTCGCACACAAGGCTCAAAAAATGACAGCCGAGATCTGGAAGAACAAGCTAGAAAACGCTCGGCTCCGCATCAGCACGCCGCGGACGATCCGGAACACTGCCCCGTGTTCCTTGCATTTGGAATCCCCGGAGCCTGAGCTTTGAAGCCGAACAAACCTCGTTGCACCATTTACAGTCTGAAGCCCTAGGAGATCCCTGTACAGCAAAGCCACGAACCCGAAAGCCTGAGAAAGGCCATGGCGGTGGCTGCCAGGGGTGCCAAGGCCGGTTTGGCCAAGGACAGGACCAGTCCAAGCTCTGCTCAAAACTTGTTGTCGGGCAGTGTACTGTTGCTGATCTTTCTGGTGCGTTGATCCTGCAGGCCCATCGTCTGACTTGATATGTTGTAGGATTCGGTTGTGCGGTCTGAGGGAGTTTGAGATGTTTCCGGATCGTACGGCGATGCAGGGTCTCCAACCCGAAGCATGCATCACCCCTAGACCCTGGAGCCCCGGTAGCGAACCCCACATCCTGAAACTTCATCGCTCTGAACTGGATCCTGGACCAATAATATGCTCTAGTGCTTCTTTCGAGTCTTGCTCCAGCCAAAGGCAACCTCAGAGTTACAGGGACCAGTAGGCACATATTAAGAGCTTATTCCCTTTCCATGGTACACAGCCCAGTCAACTGCATAAACCCTGAATTGTTTTGCCGAAATCCCCGAGGAGCGTGAATGCTTCGGCGCCGTCATCGTCAAGGATGGAGTGGTTCGGAGCTCAGTATTGCTGTTGTTAGTAGTGTTATGATTGGAGATGTTCGATATGCCATAAATGTCGACATGTCCTGTCTACCATTGCCAGTGTTGTTGCTGTTGTCATTGCCAATGCTGACCACTGCTGTTCAGCAAGTGGCGTATGTGTGATTTGGTCGTGCTCTGCCTGTGTAGTATGTCGTCTACGTCTGAGCCCAGCACACTCAAGGTCGTTGGAGGACATGGGCAGTTTCCCCGTGATAGCTGGGTTTAGGGAGAGGGGCCACCGCTGGAATGTCCGGCCTGCATGTCAGGTGGTCGCCGAGGCCTGCAATTGCGATACTTGTTTGCAAGATATTCGACAGCATGACATTCTCCCAAAATGCCGACTTCCCCAACCCTCGGCCTTAAACCTCGTAATTAGAGTGACAAACCCTCCGTCATGTGATTTGCGGAGGCGCTTGCCCTGGCCCTGGCGCAACCCTGTCCCTTCAAGTAGGGAGGCACACTGAAGAAGCAGCCAAGCAGCTCTGCAAGTTCGACCGCAGCCTGAGCGCATCTTGAGGTGTTGTCAGATCGCGATGCCACCGCCACTGCCGAGGCGGCACTGGGATGAATAAAATTAACCACATCCTAGTTCGGGCCCGGCTTTGCAGCCGGAAGCCGTGAATTTACTGTCCGAACAAAGGAACCGCCATGGCCCGAAGGCCCAAGGCGCGAATGAAGAAGAGTCCCTACACGCTTCACTGCTGGCCGTGATCCTGCAAAACCGTACATCCTTAACCCTAAACGCTTTTGGATGACCTTGTCGCTCTTGTACGGCCGACTTTGGCAGGTCCAAGTTGTGGTAGTTCTGTGAACAGGAGTTCGACAAGACCCCCGAGCGAGATCATGACAGAAATCCAACGCCATGAGACCCTGAACTCATCAGCTTCGTTACATGGAGTCTACACATCTTGCTGTGGAAAGTCTTCGGGTCACGGCGCGTTCCACCCAAGCTTGAAGTCCCCCAACTCCTGATTCCACACATGTACTGACCTGCATGAGAAGGTGAAGGCCATCCGTGCCGCAACACAACGCCTGGGGACGTACCTCGCCATGCATCTGTCGAACTTCGCCTCACTTCACGATGTTGTTACTTCAATGACTTTTTACGCATGCTCGGCCCGGATCCCTTTCTCTCGGAGTCTGGGCAGGCACCACACCTGCATACTAGGTACCGGTGATGTACCGGTCAGGAACGGAGCCGTCACAGCCTCTGTCATCAGCTCGCACCCGCACGCAGTGCAAAATGCCAAGTTCCGCAGTGGTACCAAACAAAGTCGTAACATTGAGAAGAGAGAGTCGACTGCTTGCTTGTTTCCGCATCTTCGTCTTGAAGCAATCGATCCGACCCTCCCAGCATCTGATACAGCACCGCATATCCGAGGTACAACCTCGAGGGCTGCGTCATGTACACCACAGCGCATCCGGACCTGATGTCTTTAGGCACCGGCAGCATTTAGGATTCAGTGTGGTGAGAAAGGGAAAGGGTGCTGCGTACGTATCGAGTCAAAACTGCACTGTGCAGGTGCAGTCCTCTGGTCCCGAATCTCTCGCATATACTGCGGTGTAACGCAGCAGTTTGCATCCCGGCTTACGGCTGATTTGGCAGGTTTGCTGTTGCATGCCTCACCGGGAACTTCACCCTCCCGACTAACCCAGAAAGCCCGACAAACCGGGTGAACACAGCAAGCCCGTCCAGGGCCTGATTTTATGTCAAAGGGGTCTAGCTGCTAGCTGCTCCCCATACTTTCCAAAGCTAAGCTTCTCCTAAACCCGCGTTCATAGTAAAGGGCTTAGGTCACTGCTCGGCGGCGCACCACATATCCGCAGCTCCGGGTATGGCGCAGAGGACACTTTCGACTACAGCCGCGTTTTTCCCAGCATAGCCGCAGCCACACTGTGTTGCGCACGCGTGTATGGTGAATCGTGCTCCCAGCACTGCTCGGAAATAATCGTTCCCGCCACAGTGCCCAGCATATTTCGAGGTGCGCATCGCCTCGCCTGCCACCATTTTGTCTATTTCCGCCTCCCAAAATCGTCCTCCTGCCACCGTGCTTGGGTGCGATGGTCGTGGTATTTAGGTCTTGGACAGCTAAGCAGCTAAGCGCTCTTTCAATCTATGTCGCTTGTTGGAGATGCTTGGAGTATATCGGAATGAGCTTCGTTTCACTGAAGGGCTGGTTGAGGAGCGTTCCATTTTCCATTCTAGGGGTGTCTTGACTTCTCAGCCTTTTCACAAGCTCGTCTGGCTGAGTTTGAGCCTTCGTCCATTTTGTCCAGGGACCCATGTGGCAGCCTAGGATGTGGTTATCAACCCCAACCTGAATGCTGACAGCTTCCCAGTGCATCCTAGAAACCTCCATAGCGTTCCACATCTCAGCCAGAGCATCCATGCTGCCAACCTTAGCGACATCCCGTTCCCAGCGCATCTCAACCTCGGCATCTTGCTGGCAGCACATCAGAGCCAAAGCATCCACGCCGACAACCTGAATCACAACATGCTGCTCGTGGTGCATCTCAACCCAAACACACATGCTGGCGACCTTACCTCTGATTTCTGGTGCATTCCAAGACAAGCACCCATGCTAGCAACGGTTCCCGGTGCATCTCAACCACAGCACCCTCACCAGCAGGCTTGATAACATGAGGGGTCTAGCACATCTCAGCTCCTCAAAGAGCGTCCATGCGGGCAACTTCGATAGCCGCCGTTCCAGCATCTGAGCCAGAGCATCGATACAATACTGGCCCTAGTTCCAAGAGCACTCGGCGGGCAGCGTGCTATTGATTTGGGGCCTTGGGACCTTCGACTTCGATATTTTTTAAATTTAGGGCCTCTTCAGCTTCATTAGTCCAGATTTCTTGTGACTTGTTGTGTAAATCCAGTAGTCAATGGAGGCACTGGCCACGGCAGTAGATCCTTGCAACTTGCAGCAGCTTCAGGCCCTCTGTGCAGGAAAGAAAAGGGGTCCGACGCCTAAAGCACTTGAGCCCGCATCCACTGCTCAAAATCAATACAGGGCTTTCCAAAGCTGACTTTGGTCGTAAATCCATAGCTAAGGCTGCCCACTGTGGATTCGAGGTCCATCGCGCCGTTGTGCAGGGTTTTGCACAGTTGCTCCGGCAGTTGTGGCCAAGTTGTTTTTTCGCTTGCCTGTGTGTGGATTCTTCAAAGCCGCTTTTGAAAACTGGCCACGTGAGGTGTCTTTTGGAAGTTTGCCGCTGTTCACGGGTTGTGTCAATGTTTAGATGACTCCGGCTCGAGTGTCGCCATTTGTAAGATATCGTCAGTTCGCGAGATTCAGCACCTTCCATCTGAAACCTGCGCGGCTGTATCAGTGCATATCTTTTTCGGTTTTGGGGGTCGAACTAGTGCTCATGCTGTCGGGATTACGGTCTAGGGATCCACGGCCATGAAAGACCTACAGCGGTCGGGGAGCACAACTGCAGCTGCTATGGCCATGACCATCGCGTAGTTCGCACGTCCTGCCACCATTCCTGTTGAGTCCTCTGACTGGTTTCATCATCCAGTCACGCGCCAGGAAGGCTACTTGCACCTGAAGGCGGGCTGGCAGTCGGCAATTCAGGGTGTGGGCGCCAGGAGTCTAGGGTTTTGGTGGAGCCTGAGACCCTAAAAGCACCAAACCCAAGAACCCTCAAGCCCTACAGAGCGTTTCATTCACAAGCCTGCGGTAGTCTCCAGTGTTCGTCACTTCGCACGGATTCTAGCAGGTCGGCCTGAACACCGCAGCCTCACATCCGTTCCAAGCAGAAACCCGTGGACGGCAAATCCTAAAGCCCCGTCTAAGTCTCAATAATACATTAACAAGCTGCAGCTGGTCGTGCAGGACCTCCTCGAGACAGAGCAAGGGGGTGCGCAACAGGGCAGCAAGGAACAGAAGACAATGATGCTGGTGATGACAGCAGAACCAAGAAGACAAGACATGTACGTGGCAAATAGACTGTGTCACTTTTGTGGTGGTAGTGGCAGTAGCAGTGGTAATGGCCGTAGTCGTCGTAGGAGGAGTCGTCGTCCTCGTCGTCGCAGCAATAGCAGTGCCCGCAGAAGTAGCCGCAGTAGCAGCGAGAGTAGCAGTAGTGGTAGTGGTAGTGGTAGTGGTAGTAGTAGTAGTAGTAGTAGTAATAGTAGTAGTAGTCGTAGTCGTAGTAGT
>CAJNDV010036429.1:70186-98121 GCA_905221635.1 Symbiodinium sp. CCMP2456
GGCGGCAGTTTTAATATTAGGGGAGGCTTTAATAATAGGGGGAAGGGATTAGTACAGTTTGCCTCTCCTCGCTCGCCATGTCATCGCTGAGCTGCCCCGGTGCAAAATCCGGGAGGGAACACACTTGCCCACACAGCTTTGGTAAAGGTTCCCAGAGGTGAGGGCCGTCGCTTTGCGCAGCCGGCAGGAGCCGGACCTAATGTGAGTTCGGCGAAACAGCACCTTGACTTGACCAGCGGCAATAGGCCTGTTCCGAAAGGAAATGTTAAGAACTACCAAAAGGCAGTCCGTCAGGCCCAGAAGGATGGCATTGCTACACATAGAAGGAATAAGGCAAGCAACTCACGCTAACCGAGCTAGCAGCAACTCCGGCTCATCCGATCAAAGCTAAGTGACTAGTAGCGCCCAGCACAACAAGCCCAGGGTATCGTGAGGACCAACGCATTGACTTTATGTTCTGTCACGCAGGCTCCCTCACGACCGCCGCATGGGAAGAGTTACTCTCCTTACTTACAACTCCTGCCTACGAGTCTGTGAAGATAGTTGCAGTGCAGGAGACTCACTGGAGAGGCAGCTAGCAGCTTACTCGCGGGGCCTGGCACATAGTCAGCCCAGGCTCACAAGCAGAAAAGGGGGCAGGCACCTTGGTCATGGCACATGAGTCTCTGAGCCAAGCCAAGGATCGCTGCTTTAATGAGATTGTCCGAGGAAGGCTTGTGCACGTCCGGATTTCGGGGAGCAAGTTCTCTTTGGACGTACTCACGTGCTATCAGCACATCTGGCGATCTCCGGATACAATCACAGCGAACAGAGAAGCAACACACGGATATCTGCAGCAATTAGGCAAGGCAATCCCACGTATTCCCCAGCGGAACATTGCTAGTCCTGGGGGACTTCCACATGTCTCTTCAGCCAGACAAGCTTCATGTGGGACCCTGCACTATAGCCTCGTGTCGACTAGGGCACAGAGGATTTCAGGAGCTTCAGTCGTTTCAGAGAAAATATCGTCTGGTTGCAGCAAACAGCAGCAAACACATTGGGGGTTTAAAAACCAGCCACCCATTTCCAGGGCTGCTCGGTCACACAGAACGGCTTTGTCTTATTTCGCAGATAGAGCAAGCCAAAGGCCCGGCTAAGTCTTGCCATCCTCAAGGAGGGTTTCCGCTAGCCTCTTGGAGAGAGGGTAGTCGCCATCTACCAATGACAAGAGTAAGAGATTTTCTCTAAGAAACGGTTACCAAAGTTGCAAGAGATCATTCGATGAAGCTAAACATGGTCTGGACCTGTTGGAGCACGATCGCACATCAGGGAGTTGAGGCCAAACCATCCACGCAACAAAAGCATGCCCAGCAGCAGGCCATGATAGATCAACACTTAGTCCGCTGCGGAGGCAAAAGCCACTCTATACAAGGTCCTCAAAGCCTTCAAGTCGGGTAAGCCGCGAGAGAGGGTGCGATTACGGGATGACCTTCTCTCAGCTAAGGGCTCAGGAAGAGAGAGCAGCTTGGAGAGCTTCTTCAAGGAATGTTTGGTTTCCTGCTAGGTCGGAAGCAGGGACTTTTTTCGACCACAGCCTCAGAGGTAAGATGACAGCTCAATACCATAAAGATCGGGAAAGCAGTGCCACAAGATTGCCCCCGATGGTGACCTACAGATCAGTTGGGGACGATGCAGTTCAGGTTGCGGCACGACGGTTGAAGCCAGCGACTAAACGCACAATCGATCTCGGCGATTATCTTCGTGCATGGGCCAGCGAACTTGAGGTACCGTCGAATCGTTTCACGCCCTCAATCTCGATTGGAGGGTAACTCCTCAGCAGCAGGACATAGCAGGACAGAGGGCATGGGAAGGGGGCAAGGAGCGGAGTTACTCCCTCCCTCCAGCCAAACTAGTGTGCTGCCCAAACAAGCAGGTGGAGATACTCCCGGCTCATCGAAGGTGCTGCAGCCTCCTCATCTTCTGTGGACTCCTCAACCAGCTCCAAAAGCCCAGGCTCAGGCCAGCGCGGTCACAATCTGGTTAGGCGAGGAAGGCGTCTTGCACAAGATTGGAGGCTCAGGATCCAGATAGCCCCTTGTCGGTGGCGGTTCCACGGCATTGGCTGCCTGCCTCGGGCACGGACACCACCCACGACTGTCCGTTACCGCAGAGTTGGGCAAGACTGATAGGTGCGCTTGCGTGGCCGAGGGTTGAGCAGCAAGAAGCCTCCGCTGGCGAGAAATCGGTGAAGCCGACGGATGTAAATACATCCGGGCCCTTCCAAATCTGAAGTGGGCACATCTGGTTCAAAGGAGAAAACAGAGGAGCTACTCCCTGATACAGTCTCTCACAGGACGGACTGCAATCTCTATTCGGCAATCCAACAACATGGCTGTTACGGCCCTCCAAGGGCTGCGGCTATCAGAAAGGTTGTAAGGGCAGCAAGAAGGAAAAATGGGGTCATCTTGACTGCGGATCCTATTCCCGCCCACTGTATAGATTCATACGAGCACGCCAAGACAGGGAAGAAGTACGATCGGGCGGTAGGATCTGGGGGAGACACTCCCCGCAACCAAGGCAGTGGGGTACTCCTTGTCCTGGCATCTCAACCGACTGCCCAAGCCCAAACGGGTGACAGCTGCCTCATCTACAGTATACAGCTTTTAAAACTGGCAGGAATGTCTGACCATGCATGAGTGGTAGTGAGCATTCGGAGCTCGGCATTAAATCTACCCACTCCTCCTGGGCGAGCCGTCAAGACAACATTCAACAGGTGGTCGATCGCACAGAGGACAAAGCTCTTCGAGGGGGGGGGGGGCGCCTCAGCATACAGCTCAGTTGCTGCTCCAACTTGCCCCTCTTGAAAGCAGAGTTAAGCGAGTCTAAGATCGGGCGGTCGCTGCCCCTTCAGGACGGTTTTTATAGCAGATAGGAGTGACGGCTTCTGACATCCAAGCTGATTACGAGTCTCTTCTAACTTCCCCGGAGCCGCCTCAAGAGAGCATACGTTCTGCCTAATACAAGTGAGACCAGGACCAGCTCCGCCGTGCCGCAGTGGACTCGTGGATCAGTCTCGAGAACCGTTTCTTTTCGGGGTAGGGGAAGAGGCAAAGGATCAGCTGCGAACTTGCCCATCGGACAGCGACGACATCGAGGACCGTACATTCAGCAGGACCAGCAGCGGCAAAGTCGTCAACAGCACCTGAGGGTGCACCGAGAGGGCCACCTCCACCAGTTCCACAGAATGGACCGCCGCCACCGGCAGCCATGACGGATTCGACTGACTCACATGGCACGGCGATCCCCTGAATTGGATGTGTCAGGACGAGTAACTCGGGCCCAGGTGGAGTTACTCCCCCTAGTGCCCACCTTTCAACCTTGCCGGGAGGAGGAACTCCCCTTGGGGCAATGCGTATCACGGCTCCACTGACCAGAGCGCACGTGGCAGGACCGGAAGGTGAAGCGCCAACACCGGCGGTCGCGACAACGACACCAACGACCGATCAAGGAATACAGCCAGCACACGGACTACCACTCCTTCTCGTTTCTCTCCCGAATCGCTTGACTTTCAGCATAGAACTGGTGGTCAGAACTGATAGGGAGCTTCGCACCTGATGTCCAAAGCTTTGTCAGTTATGGCCGTACTTTTTCAGCCTGAGCTGAGCAATCATCCGATTCATACAGAGGGGCTGTAATCTTTTAAATGTCTCGTCTCAAGGCCAGCTCTCAGCTCGCAATCAGGCAGTACGCCACAGACATGCCAGCAAGAGTCGAGAAAGTCGGAGATCGACACCGGCAGTGCTTCACAAAGACAGACACACAAGAAACCATGGCAGTGCAAAACGAGGCGAACTAAGATCCAGAGTCCGGGCCTCCGCAGGGACCAGTGGTCAGTGAGCCTGTCAGTGAGCAATTTCGGACTCCAAGTGCCGATGTCTTACAGGAGAACACTTCAGGGCCGACGAAAACAGTAGAATGCATTCTGATGCTCAGTTCCTTGACCCGGGTCAGCAGGTCCGTAATCGGGATGCATGCAGGCACAGCGCCGCGGCACGGTCTTCAGCGGGCCAACACGAGTGAGGCGCTAATCACCCCCTGCAGACCGGAACTCCCCGCAACAAAAACACACGGTCCAATCAGCATTTGAGTATGCAATCTATTCCACTAGTAGCAATGGAAATGTCATCATCAAGGAATCGAGAGTAGGGCCAATAGCTAGGTCAGTCACTCGCAAAGCGAGGGAAATGTTCACAAAGACAAGAGCGCGTCCCGCTGTGTGTGAACGAAGTGCTGCCGTTGCCGTTGCTGTTGCTGCTGTTGCTGTTGCTGTTGCTGTTGCTGTTGCTGTTGCTGTTGCTGTTGCTGTTGCTGTTGCTGTTGCTGTTGCTGTTGGTTGTTGTTGTTGTTGTTGTTGTTGTTGTTAGTGCGGTCGCTTCTATTGTTATTGTTCGCAGTTTCGCAGTAATGACACTGCCTACTTACTACTCTGTGTGGCGTTGTCATGTTTCTTGCTTCTTTCACCATTTCTTGTGGCAGCAAGAACCGAAGGGTCAGTTTGCTGAAGAAACAGTCATTGAAATTGCATACAAGGCCGCATTCGGCCCTCTCCCTCACTCTCCGTACCCCAGGACTTGGCCATTTCTCCACATGTACACCTGTTGACCCTTCATGGATTTGCGATACCGGAGGACACGTATCAAGAATGACCGCTAGTTGAATCGACAAGGGCACAAAGGCAGGCAAATCCACGGCAAGAGAAGGAGCTTCTAAACCTAAATGTTTACTGCGTCAAGCGAGAGAGAGCTCACACGCATTCTTGGAGGGCTCGGGGATTTCGGCCTTCATACCTAGCAAGCAAGCAAGCAAGAGAGGGAGGGAGAGAGACTGGGGGAAGGGGAGGGAGAACAGAGAGCGAGGGAGAGAGGGAGAGAGCGAGATCTGTCGTGAGGAGCGCTCCCAAAAGCGCCCTGTTCGGCAGCCCAATCCAGCGCCGCTACAGGAGAAGTTGAGGGAGAACACGCCTGGCAGCATTCGACCCCACCTCTTATTCGACCAAACACTGTAGCAATTCCTGCTATCCTGCAAGCATTTCAGAGTTTCACATGCAAGATGTTCCAGACGAATATGTGTGGTTGCGATTTCCTAGCAATCTACTTTTTGCTTGTTCTAGTAAGTGCTGACAGTACTACTAGCTACTTGCAGAAGTCATCATAGTCAGCTTTTCGTCAACGTCGTTAACAGCATGACCAGCACCATCGTGTCCGTGACCATCCGAACCTGATCACGGTGAACTCTACGGAACATTCAAGCAGGCGGAATCCTTCCACTCACAACGCCAACAGTGAAGATGATTTTATTTGCATCCCCGCTGGCATTACCACGATCAGTGACGTGATCATCACCAGAACATCATCGTTATTGCTCTTACGGTGAGGAGCTGAGGAGTTGTAGCAGGACTACCGGCATTGTTGAGAGCTGGCGATCATAACAATGAACTCGGACCCCTAAACCTGAAAATGCATGGACTACATCCTTGTCCCGAACCTCAAAGCCTAATTCTCATGGAAAACATCAAACCGGGTCCCAATTTAAAGCCCCCCACCCCTTCCCCCCCCCCCCACNNCCCCCCCCCCCCCCCACACCCACACAGCATTTCAGGAGAATTCTCGCATCGAGCGGTCGATGCCCGAGATGTCGGGTGCGACATCGCGAGAGGGCCGAATCGTCTTAGGAATGGGCTTTCTGGGAAGACTGTCTTTGCTGCAGTTGGGATTATGTTTGCCATTTGCTCAGGCTTCCATTCCCGAGCGTTTCTTGGAGGTTTTGGCTTCGGTGTTGGAGCTTGGGCGAGGATCTGAAGCTTAGGGTTCCGGGCAGTAGAGTCGGGGAGCAGGGTTTTGGTTTCCGGTCTTTGTTCTGGTTGCAAGTTCGACGGCTGGAGTTCAAGATCCATGCGCGCACGCCACTTCCTCCTGATGGATGCACATGTCGCGAGCCTCGAGTGCCGACGAAGTCGATTTGTTCAGACAAGCAAGAGGGATGTTCAGGGATGACTTGACAATGACATAGGCTTGAGCTCTGCATCGCTTCATGTTGTCGGCATGATATGTCGGGATCATCTGATGTATTAGGAGATTGTGACTATTCTGTGTAGGTCCTTGTCTAAAGTTAGGGGCTTAGGACTGAGAAGGATGCAAGGATGCTAAGGCAGAAGGAGAACAGCGCTGATGCAGAGGTCTCCAAAGACGACCGCTCCGATCACAGTCTCTGCAAGATCGAGGAGGAGCTGGTCAGGGATCTTCACGGAACTCAGTCCACCACACACAAGCCTGAACTTGCAAGTCATTCTGTGCCTGAACTAATTATGGCAACTGATCCTTGCACGGAGCTAGAAGCAGGAAGCAAAGTGAGCAAGTCCTAGCATCGGCCGGACCTCAAGCCTTCAACGTCAACCCTGGATCCCTCGGTCCTGCGTATGGCGTGCGGTCAGTCGATCACCTTTGCCCCGAGCGGATGCTGGGACCCTGGTGGCGAGCTTTGAGGTTCGAGCCCAGGCGTATTTGCAGGCATAGGCCCCTGGCGTATTTCTACCCTTTCTTAGTCCGCTGCTGATACCAGTGGTATCATATTATCCTGTGCAAGATAAGCTACATGCAATGGACAGCTCTGGTTAACATGACTGGAGGCCAGCAGGCTTGCGGAAACGGAGAAGACGAGGAGCCTCTAGAGCAGGTAACAGTTTAGTCACGCTTTGCCTGTTGATGGCTTGGGGTTTGGCCTTGAAGAATTACACACGATCTGCGCTTCACGCAGTCCAAATGCAGCACATAGCCAGACACATGTCAGTACATTGGCTACTGGAAGCACTCGACCCAATGTACAAATCATGTGACTCAGTGACTCAGCTACTTCGCTCGTTGACTGTCGTCGTCACCGGGCAGCAGGAGAAAAACAAGGGGGAACAGGAGTGACAACAGTGGCATGCGTAACCTCATCTTTATTCTGCATAACACAGATATTATTTACTGCTGCTGCTGCTGCTGCTGCTGCTGCTGCTGCTGCTGCTGCCGCCGCCTCGGCTGATGTTGCTGCTGCAGGTGCTGCTGCTGCCGCTGCCGCTGCCGCTGCCGCTGCCGCTGCCGCTGCGGCTGCTGCTGCCGCCGCCGCCGTCGCCGCTGCTCTGCTGCTGCTGCCGCCGGTGCTGCTGCCGCTGCCACCGGTGCTGCTGCTGCTGGTGATGGTGGTGCTTTGGTGCAGTGGTGCAGCATGAATCTGATATTCCACGCACCCAGAAGCTGAAATCCTGTAGACCTTGGAAGCCCCTTGAACCAGGCGAAAGACTAGAACTTCAAAACCCCGATAAGCCCTACAAAACTCTTCCAGGAGCCCCTCTCCGGACTGGATACCTCGGACACCTCCGGATCCAGAGCCTCAGGTTGGCAATTGGGGGCCACGGGGAAGAAGCGATTGCAAAAAGGAGTGGGGCTACACGAACGGCTTCGGATTGAGAGTTTAGAAAGAGCCCGGGGTCACATAAAAGGCTCTATTTGGCAGAGCTTGTAGGGCTTGTATAGGATCATGGGCTTGGGATCAGCAGGTGAATCGGTGAATCCGGCTGGCTGCTGAAGACTGAGCTTCCGGATTTGAAGATGTCATTGGCTGAACAGGGCTCGGGAATTGTATGGTTTCGGATTTGGGGCAGCAGGTTGCATGCTTCGAGCCTAGCATTTGGTGTACCGCAGGGTTTGCAAAAGAATCACTGCCGCGACTCACTACTCTAGGAGCTTTTGGTCCGCATGCTCCTTCAGCAAATGAATGAACCTTCGGAGACCCTTGATGAGGATAGCGTTCATACTGTGGAACCGCTCGCCAGACTGCATACGCCACAGCCTGAAACCAAGTCGGCTGAAGCAGTACTTCGATGATCCTTCCTGTGAGGGGCGGTGAAAGGAAACTGCGCCCGTTTGTTCCTGATCCTCATTTGACGTGGGTTCTGTATCGGCCAGTACACATTCATCGTGTTGAAGGCATTCCCAGCTATATTGTTGGCTACTTTGGTTCCTAGCCCGAACACCTAACTCTAGAGCCCGTGGCGCTTAGACCTAAAACCCACAACAGGCATCTCTCCACAGGATCACTTCCCGGCGCTTCCAATGTCTAATCAGTTGACCCATAGAGCTATTCATCCATGAATGTTGCGAAACATTGACCCCAAGCCCTGAAGCCTGTGCTGCAGATGCCCGGCAAGAGCACTGGAAGCTGGACAACGACCGTTTTCGAGGAGTTGCCCGGAAAGGACACGGCTTCAAAGATGGGTGTTCAGTTGTGTTTAGACTATACCGCAAACCAAGTCATGTCAGGCACATTCAATACTGCTTTACACACAGGGCCTACTTGCCGCAGTCGTTTTCCCCTGCGTGAAAACTTCCCTAAACCCTGAACCCGAATCCAAAGAAACCCCCAAAGCCTGCTAGTGCTTCCCCCAGGATGACCGGGCGCCCACGGTCGTCGCTCCGCGACTGGAGCCGGCGAAGTTCACTTCCCAGAGTATGACCGGATTCGTATTGAAGGCTTAGGGCGCTTATGTGAGGCACAGGACTCGGGAATTAAGTTTTCAGAGCCAGTTCAAGGTGTGGGTTTACGGATTGGACATCAGAGGTTTTTGTTGAGGGTTCCTGGGTATTATATGGCTAATTGAACCCGTGAGCGCCACTGCAATGCCTTATGTCAGCAATACGCTTGAGCCACAATGGCGAATGCCATTTTGGCTCAGGCGGCTCAAGCGACTGCTGTTCCGTTTCCCTTCGCTCGCCTTTGCTCGCCACGGCCGCGCCAGCTACCCCGGCTGATGCTTGGATCGACGAATTTGCGGTAGCAAGGGAGTTGCGGGAGATCGATGGTGGCACGCTCTTGGCACCTGTCACAACCGATCTTGATGACGGGGAGGCGGAGATTGTCGAGAACATCGCCAGGGACGATGTTTTTGCCAAGCCCGACGAGATGCTTAAAAGACCGTGGCCCACCTCAACTTGGGTGAAGACGAGGATACCGGGCAGGTGGACCAGGTAATGGAGTGGCCCGAGAGCACGGTCCCATCTCCGCGCCTCTCCACCAAGCCGACCCTGGGCTGGTTTCGTCGCGCAGGCTGCGTCCTCCAAGCATGAGGCCCCGACCCTGCGCAGGACGGAAATGGGCTGGTCCTCAAAGCCAGTCAGACAGCCATCGGACAAGATGTGCCCTCAATGCTACGGAGCCTGGTTCCAGGGTGCCAACAAGTGCATGCTCAGCCCGGAGAGTGCCACAGGAGGGTGGTGCTGCCATTGTGCAGTCAGCAACGCTTTCGAGAGCTTCCCCCTCCAGGCTTCATGAAATTTTCTCAGGCGATGCCTGAGATGCTTCGCCTTTGCAAAAGCAACCTGCCGGGGACGCCAGACGAGACGATGGAGGACCAGACCAAGCCTTTCTCCCGTTGCGACGACAGGGACTACCGGACACCTTGGGATGCATCGTAGGACCCGGTACAGCAGCAGGAGCCCTGTTGACATGGTGGCCCGTGCCAAGTGGCGCCATTGGCAGCGGACGTGGCGCCCACGACGATGAGGGCGCTCAAGCAGGGACTGCGAATCAAGTGTCCTGGACGGTGCCAGCACGAAGCGCACAAAGCGCGTTCGAGAAGGTGACCTAAACTTAGGCCTAAATAGCTGTATGTTTTTGTTTGTTGTTCTAATATAATACATAACATATATATATATATATACGTAGATGCGTATATACTTATCTAAACTATCAATATATATATATATATGTATATGTATATATATATATATATTATACATATATACGTATATAAACAGACAATATATAGACTAAGGATAGGGTATACGCATATAATAATTGATTTGTATACATTGCTGTATATACACATATATGTATGCATGTGTGTATATATATATATGTAATATGTATACATATATATATATATATGTATGTATATATATATATATGTGTACATATTGCAGCATGAGGTGTTCAAGGTAGGGAGGAAGAGAAAAGCCATAAATCCCTTTAAACTCCTAGCCTTAGCTAACCCCTAAACCATAAACCCTAAACCCCATCACTTGTCAATTGTAACCCTAGGACCCTCAAGTTCCCAAGACCCTAAAGCCCTAAGACCCTAAAATTCTGATTCTCAAGACCTTAACCCCTTAAGCCCGAACCCTAAACTGAAGTCGAACACCTTGTGGTTTTTCCTCCCCTTGGCGGCGCTCTTCGGCTCTGGCGACACTCAGCTTAACAAGGTTTGGAGGGGGGGTCAGGGTTCAGGGGCTGAAAGGGGGGGTTCCTTGAGATTAGGTTTTTTGTAGTTGTCAAGGGTTGGGCTTCGGGGTTTAGGGTCGTACAAACATGTATAAACCCTAAACCTTGCCCCACTTAGATCTTAGGTATCTGCAACCTTTAAAGCTTTTTTTAAAAGAGTTTACGGACCTCCTCGGCGATGTCCGCTTCCGGACTCTGCGCGTCCATTGCCTTCGCGGGCGGGCTTCAGTCGCGTCCCCTGGTCGGACGGGGGCGTCAAAAACCTGATGAAGTAGTTCAGGGAGCAGGAGGTCACACCGCACAAGATCCAGCGGGTCTGGGATTGCGCTACATGTTTCTGCAGGAAGTTTGGCCTGCTGCAGATCGAAGGGGCCAGCGGCTGCAAGAGAAGAAGAAGGCCTTTGTCGGGCTGTGCTACAGCTCAGAATCAGGTTCTTGGCAGGCGGGCCGAAGTGCGGGTCCTGGAAAAAACTGCGGTGGTTCCCTAAGCCTGGCACGCCACCCCCTGACGCTTCAAACTGCTCTAATGTTGCTCACGAACCTGGCAGAAGTGCCCGGGCCAGTCACCAGCCGCTACCAAGTTCTCCTCGATTTGGAATGAGCTCTCCGATCTTTCGATCAATGCCGCCTAGGCCAGACCCGAGGACACGGCATTATCTGCGCGGCTCGCCAAGGACCCACAAGACGCGCCGGTCTCTGACGAGCCTGAGGGGGAGGCGTCCGCCAGTTACAGCCTCGGATCCAGGCCAACATGGTTGGACGCCTGCCTCCTCCTCTACGACCACACAGGATATCTGGCTCTGGCAGCATCTTGGCAAGATACCATGCTTCTTTCGATTCACCCCTTGCCGAGATCCGGAACATCCTTGGTTGGGGGGCGCGGCCAGGACAGCTTTTTCACTTGGACCTCTTTTGACCTCGCAGCCAAGCAGGTGCAGGGTCCCACTTGGAGTGGAAGAGAGCCCACCTGGAAACGCCGGGTATGGCGGTCGAAAGAATCACTCCGAGGACAACCCTGGAAAGAAGACGCTCGTCTTGGAGGAGGCTCCTCTGCGCATGGTTGAAAGTCCCCTCTCCAACGAAGAGGCGGCCAAATGCTGCGGGGGTTGATGAGTCTGACAACATCAGGACGATCTTCGATGGCTCCAAGAATGGTGCGAATGAGCACATTCAGAACAACACCAAAATAAGAACACTTCTCCAACTGTCATGGGCTGTGTCCACATCATCCACTGGCTCATGGCAGCAGCGGCTCAAATCAGGTCCGCAAGAAGGGCTCGAAGGGGGCATGAGAAGGGGGGCATCAAGCAAGCATTGACCCGGAAGCCTGGAAATGGCTTGATGCGGAGACCGAATGGCTCATCCTCAAAGCCAACGTCACTAAGGCCGACCGCCACATGAAGGTCTTGCGGCGAGGTTGGCGGTTCCAGATAGCGACGCTGGGCGGGAATGGTTCGTCAACAAGGTTGGAACGTATGGAATGGCCAGCGCTCAGCTCTATTGGGGTCGGATGGCTGCTCTGCTGCTTCTACTCCTCTGCTCTGCTCACTACTTCTTTTTTCCTCAATTGAGTGGCAATGTGTTTTTGTCGATGACTTCCTCTGGGTCAGGAAGTCGGGGATGTGGGGAACCGCCAGTCTTCTTACTCTGCTTGCTTTTGGGACTCGGCTTAGCTGGAAAAAGCCCCTTATGGCTCAGATCAACACATGGCTAGGACGGTCCAGCGGGCAGGGACAAGCATCTCCTGATCATGAAGCTGCAACCACTTGGAGACCTCGTCCATGCTAAGATGTTCAGGGGCAAGGACATCGAGAAAGGACTTGGGAGACTCCAGTGGGCTACGACTTGCTGCCCCATGACCAAGTCTCTGCTTCAGCCTTTTTCGACCCAAGCCTGCAAAACATCGGGTAAAGCTGGTTCTCTTATCCGCTCCGTCGCGGCACTCCTACCTACATCTCCTACGGGAAGTCTTCAGAGCCCCACAAGCAGAACCCGAACCCCGACAAGTATTCGGTCTAGAATTCGGTCTTCTGGTTCCATTTCGAGGTCACGGAAACTCGTCATCCATGGGCCTTCGTCCAGGGTTCCCCGAAGCGACGCATCGACGCGTCGCGGCCTTGCAGATGCTGGGGCCCTTGGTCCTCATTGAAAAGAACGAGCAGGACGAGCGCTTTCCTATCATTTCTCTTTTCTCCGACAACCAGGGGAACATTTCCTCCATCCTGTATATAATTCGACAGCAAGTCCAGGAAGATGTCGTCGGCAGCGGTCCTGATGGAACTAATGCTGCTCCTTCTTCACCATGACTTCAACCAGTGGGCGGACGAGCTCGTGCACCCAGACTACCAGAGCTTCAATCCGGAGCACCGGCTCGTGTCACTCGACTACTGAGCGGCTTTCACCTTTTTGCACGGGGTGCACGGTAAGGCTGAGAGATCCCCCGCTTGCTCCAACGAGACGCGGGACTTTTCTCGCCAAGCAGATCAGTGCCACACAGTGTTCTTTTGGATTATTTCGGAGGCGCTCGCTCGGGGTGGCCCTCTCGGATTGGCGCCTTCACACTTCCGTGCGAAGAGGAAAAGGGGGAAGTGTGCATGGTTGTCCTCGGGTTCCGGTGTGCTCGTGTTTGCTGACGTCAGTGATGAACAGCTAGGCAAGGATGAGTCCAGGACTGTATGCAAGTCAAAGTGGAGATGTGGGCATTCGTTAGAGCAGGGAGCTGCAGAAAAGGATGTGATAATGCCAGGCTGAGCGCAACTTTTCTCGTACCAGGCGCAAAAAACCAAGAGAGCCGGCCCAGGCCCCAGCCTCCACCTGGCCAGATCTTCCGAAGCTTAGACGACGTCAGGTGCTTTGCACTTCGCCACATTGCTGGGATCTTGCAGGGCTTGGGCTGTAAATCATGAAAGCTAGCTTCTTTGGAGCTTGCAGGAGTTGTTGTTGACAGATTGGGTTTGCAGCCCAAAAAAAGTTTAGGGTCCTTTGCTCCTAATATAACTCCTAATATATCAACGATCTAAGCATAAGCAGGGGCGGGGCCCCACTCCTTATTTCACTGCTCAATTCGGAAGGCTGCTCTCTGGATGAGCCCCACGGCATCGTACAACAGACAGCAGAGCTGTGTCAACATAGCCGCAGTGCACATCTGCACAACTGAAGACAGCAGCATTGCCTAAAACTGTTTCACGTTCGCGGCGGCATCTTTTCCGATTCGCTGTTGTCAGACACAAGCATCAATGAATAACAAACGCTTCAGAGTTGTTTCTTGCATTGAGGAACGAGTTCAGCACAAGCCGTAAGTTTCATGACAAGGCCTGCGACCTTAATTCCTTTGTCAAGCTTGATTGGATAGCCACTTGCCGACAGGTTACCAGTAGGCAAGCGGCTAGTTCACAACACAGCACACAGGGAGCACTGTTCCTTTCATGTTCGCTTATCAGAATCAGCTCGAATTAGCAATGCCCTGCTACCCCTTCCGTCCCTCTAGCTTTCGTTCGCTCTGCTTTGGAGACTTCGCAAGCATAGAAAAGATTGTATATCATCAGCATCTGTAGGTATCAGAACTATCGCCCCCATGTTACGCTGGTGACTTCGGCCAATAATCGTGTCTTGGAGCCCAGGGCTGCTAGGCTGTTCGGATCTTGGAGTGATCGCTCCGCATTCAAGCTTTAAGGGTGTAGTTGGAGTGATCCCTCCCTGTTTAAGACATGGCGGGTTCGGCTAATTACCTGAAACCACATGGAATGCTCTCTGCGACTGCCATAAGGGCATGTATTAGCCGGTATGTAGAGACAGACATGCCGAAGAATTTCTTTCGCGCAGCACCCTGGGCGTCAAAGAGCTTTCGAAGGAGCCGGCGGTGGATGCAGGCGTGGCCCAGCATGGCATGCAGATCCCAAGAGTGAAGCGTGGTTGACGGCTTTGATGCCTGAGCAAGCAACTGATGCCTGAAGAAAACCCCGGCATAGGACAACCTTGAAGGCTTGGGGAGCCTTCCATCAATGGCGATTTTACCGAGAAACAAAGGCTTTGTGTAACGACCTGTTGCCCTTCGAAGGCATTACCTACTGAACACTTTCATCATAAGCATGGCATAGCCAGGACTGGAAAGGGAGCAGGTCTTCGAAAAACCGCTTGTTTGTAAGAAATCGACTTTCAGGGGCAAAGCTGTCAGGTCGCAAAGGCACGGCAAGCTCGTCAACCGAGTACGATGCTTTCGGCACAGGCATAGCTGGACTGTTGGATTCGCTTGCGGTTGGTTCAAACCCTACAGATTTGGATGCTTGTTCTTGACCGAACCCGTCTGTGCGACCGTTTCCTGCTTGTTTATAGACAACCTGAATGTTGCACCTCCGCCTACCTACAATCCCTGAGCCTGAACACTGAACCCTTAACGAACCCTAAACTCCTGAACATCTGAACCTGCGGGTTGGCTGATCCAGGACCTGATCCCGTTCGGCTGAGATCGCCTTCTCGGGAGAGGAGCACGCTGAACGGAAGTTCGATGTGGCCTGGGCTTGGGGTTAGAATTTTAAAAATTAGAATGGTGTTCGGGCTGTTGGAGATGGGTACAAGATCCGTGTTTCCACATGGTGCTAGCTGCTTGTAGTTGTCCAATGTCCTGAAGCACGCGTTCTGCTATGGAGACGTTGCGCACCTTCAGGAAGAAGGTGAAGTCAGTGCCAGTCGTTCCGAGCACTGCCAGGCTGGTTAGGGTTTCCAGTCCTGGTTGGCACATCAGTCTACGTGATTCAGCTGTAGAGTTTCGGATGCAGAAGCTTCTCAAGGCAGTATTAGGCTGAGAAGCTATTGGAAAGTCCGAAACCGTCTGTGTTTTGGTGCAAGATCGGAAACTAGAATCGTTCGATTGTCAGGCTGCGCCAGGAAGGTGCAGAGTTGAAGCTTTGAGCGCAATGCTAGAGACCTGATCGCACTCGGGCGCAGAAGCAGCGGTAGACAACACGTGGCCGCCACGCTGCGATGGGAGTGCCAAAGGCTGTCGAATCTTGATAGACGTGACAAGATTTGCCCCAAGCACCCCTATGCCAAGCTCGTCGCCCGGGCACAGCCCTGAGTGAATAACCTTCAGCCCTTAACCCAGCACTTCTGACCCAAAAGCGTTAAACCCTGAATACCCGAAACCTTATACCGCCTAACCAGTAAATCCCGAAGCCTTAATGCCTTTGTAACCTCCAGGGATGCAGCTGCAGAAGCTTGTGGCCCAGCTCTCTTCTCTGTGCCGGCTTAAAGGGCTTTAGAGTGGTATTGGTTCCGTTTTGGAGGTTAGTGATTACCGAGATTACTGATCTTGGAGCTTCTGAGTATCACAACCGCTGTGTGCTTGAATCAGTCCCTGTATGCATAGTATATCATTACAAGGCCTAGTGTGAGGAAGCCAGCAGCAAAGTATGAACAATGTGATGTGGGTATGTGAAGCTGCACTCATCGGCTTTGCATGTAAGAGGAAGACGGGCAGGGACCATGATCATGACCGTGATGATGTCATATGACGATAAGGATGACGATGACTCGGACGATAAACATGCGCTGGTGGCGGTGGCGACGATGGTGACGATGATGATGACGGTGATGGTGACTTCATGGTGACAACGATGATGCTGATGGCGAGAGTTACTTTACCCTGCCCAGTGCACGAAGCATTGTGACGAGCTTTGGTCGTGTCGTTTGGCCCAGTTTGGCCACGAGCGCGAGGAAGTGCGACATCATAAGTGCTGTGAGCAGAACTTACGACAGAGTTTCGCGTACGCTAGGCCTCTTGATCATATTTTTGAGAACTGAAAGCTGAGAGTGTGCATCGAATCATATGTTCACCTCGCAGTCAGCTAGCCTGGTGCATTCCCGACAAGAAGTCCTGGACGCTTGGTTCGCGGCGGAACCCTCTTTGTCGCTACAGTTTCTCTCCTCAAGCTTCTGAGGCGTCTAGCACCGGAACGACGCCACATCACAAAGAGAAGAGCCCAGCAGGTGGGGTTTACCAAGTTGACAATCCGATTAGGTTTGCTCCAGTTGCAGCAGGAACATGGGTCAAGGGCAAAGCCCTCGGGATGTGGAACCCATTCTTTGGGCTAGTGAATGTCGTAGAATAGCTGAGGAATCACGGAGTATTGCCTGAGGCAAGTAGCCCAACTCCTATCAGATATTGCGTCACAGGACTTCCAGGTTTGGTAAAGGTGGAGGGTTGACGACTCGCTCCAGGCAACTGTGTCTTGTTTAGGGGGCAAACATGCGGCCAACTCTTGACACTACGGTGGCATGTGCTTCTGGTGCATAGCGCTCTGGTGCAGCTGGATAAAACTACACTTATCACAGGCCCATTCCGTAAATTTGGCGGGATCGCAAAACAGCAGCGACAAAGGGAAGGCGCAAGTGACCGAAGATCAGGAAGAATTAGATACATGTTCTACTCTCAGGCCCTCCCATCTTGGCTCTGTGCACAGAGCCAGGGGTTTAGAACTGCCTGGAAGACTGCTTTCAATTCCTTGCTAGGGTCAATTCGAAACCCAGGCAGGGAACCAAGCACCTTTGCCCAAATGGTGCCAAACAGCGATGGAGCACCGTGACGACCACGGCGACCAATACAACCATGACCACAAGGACCACCACGACAACTACGATGAGTACGATCACAATGGCCAGGACGACCACGAAACGCGACCACCAGGAGACCAGCAGGAGATCGGAGGAGAGACCAGGAGACCACCAGGAAGCCACCGGCAGACCATTTCAGAGAGACGCCCACCGTGCTCCCCGCCCATCGGTTGGCGGGTTTCAGGGCAACGGCCATCATGCTTCCAACAAGTACTGATGGGATTCACACTTGCCGCTGCGGACGCTGCCGAACGGATCCTGCGTAAAGAATGAACGCGATGCCAATTCGCTTTACTTGGCACACTGTTTGGGAACGCTCTCTGCCGAAAGCTCCGTCGATGACTACAAGAGCAGGCGGAACTTCAGGTAAATAGGGCTGGGTCCTGGGGATTGCAGTCGAACGACAGTGTAACATAGTGTAACCCCTTGTGTTCAATCTGTTCGGCTCTAGCCATTTTGATATTCGTTGTTAGGGAGGAAACCTGCCCGTGTCTCGTTCGCTTGCAGGCGTCCTAGAAGATCCTCCTCCCATGCCGATGCCCACCCGCCAAGTGCTCTCCAATGCCCTGGACAGGGACAGGCCAGGGCACGACATGCGTTGTTGAAGCTTCGCACTGCCCGCACAGGGTGACTTTACACGAAGATGTTCCAAACTCGAATTCCCTGCATAGTAAACCAAAACGATGTAGCGGTTTCTCATATTCAGGACCCCGAACCGCCAAAGCTGCCACATAGGTCAGAGCCCCTCAGTTGCGATCTGTTTGGGGTTCGAGAGCCTGCAGGGAAGATCGGAGCTGAGTTGATGTTCGTGACGCAAGTTAAAGCATAAATCCAGAATGGCCCTTAATAATGCTGTGACAGGATCATCCGAACAATACGGAAAACACCGGACTTTGATTGCACCGAGCCACGGAACGATTTGTTTCTGGTCAGAGATCATGAGACTTAGTGCACATGGGTTGAACCTGCGAGGCAGCCTGCAGAAGCTTCCTCGGAGGCGGGACCTTGGCCCTTGCCGTGAGTCGATGTTCGGAGATTGGATTAGAGGTGATTAAGGATCCAGAATCCCGATACCAGTTGCTAACTCCTGACCCGACATTGAAAAATGCTTCAGCTACTAGCTAGGTTTGGACAGCCCACGGTCAGAGCCTGAACTTAAAAGCTACAAGTTCCGATACCGTAGCTTGTGGGCTATCAAGCTGAGACTGGGTTTGTCACCCAGGTTTGCGGCAAAGGCGCATGCGAGTCCAGACCCACGCAATAGCCTCCCATGAGCCCAAGAGACACGCATGTTTTCAGGCCCAGGATGCAGCTGGGGAGCGCCGACTCCACAGCTGTTTCAGGGCTCGGGCAGTTCTGAGATTCACAGAGATGTTTGTCAGGGGATTGCATGTTTCAGACACAACTCCTTCTGTGACCGTGCGGCTGGAGTTGTCCACCTCTGACTCATGCTTCAGCCATTGTACACGCAAGAAGTGCTAGACTCATTGCTGTCGTAAACGTCGGCATTGACGCTGGCACCATCCGACAACGCACTGCGCGTCAGGAGCTGCTCAAAGCAAAGCCGGGATCAGGTCAGTCTGCCCAAATACTCGTAAGAAGCCCAGCAAAAGAAGCTTGAGGTCAACAACCGCAAAAGCCTCTGCAGAGAGCTTGAGCCGCCTGCATGCAGGGGTTCAGGACGAGTCCGCCTCTAGCCGACAGCCCCATGGCCCCAGGTGGCGGAGAGCCTGAGGCAGACGGCAGGCGGGGCGGACCGCGCCTTCAAGGTTTGCACGCTCACCGGCGATTGTGCTAGCGATCCTTGCATAGCAGATCATAGCACGCACCCGATCGTCAGCATTGATTTCTTTCAACCCTGACAAAATCGCACCCTGAGCCCCGGGTCATCTTGGGTCTGCAACCTAGGCAAGGATCCGCACTTCTGATTCGGGATCCAGACAACAGAGCTGCAGTGAAGGGTGAGTGGTTTAAGCAGCTGTACATCTCTTGGGAACTGGAACTGGCTAGTCTGACAGACAGACGATGACAGATTCAAGCAGTTTCGATCGGCTACGAACCAGCCCCGAAGCAGCTTGGAGTGCAATCTTTTGCAGGCAGGCATCCACAGCCCGAGGCATTGGCCTTCAAACTTTGACCTTTGAGCAGTCAAGTAGATAATTGCCTGAGCGCTCAAGTAGATAATTGCATGAGCCTGCTCCAGGCAGCAGCCTTCTCCCAAGGCGGGTTTAGGTCACAGGGATGTTGGGTGGGTTTCAAAGGGGGTGGCGTTCAGACTTCTGTAGGCCTCGCAGAGTTTGGGCGGCAGTCTCTTGCTTTCCAGCATTGGCGACATCGAGGTCCAATTTAAAGGAGTGGCGCAGTCGCTGCTAAATTCAGTTGGTTCAACAGGCTGCGGACAAAGCGGAGAAAGCCTCGGCACCGAGCATGGCCCTTGGAGTTCACGGCTGTCCCGCTGTCTGGTCGTCACTGCGTGAAGCATCACATTGTGTCCGCTATAGCCTTGTTCTCACAAGATCTCTTCTGCTTGGTGCCAGTGTCTCTGCATCAGCGCAGTGATCCCCAAGCAGTTTCTTTTTTGAAGCAGTGCGGATCCGCAGAACTAGCAAGCAGCAACGCAGCTTTTATGCCAGCTCTTAATGCTCTTAGTGTGAACCACATGAAAGCGCCGATGGACACCTGTAAATCAAGCATCGTCGTCGCCCGGTGCTGGTTCTAGGCCAAGCTGAACAGTGGCTTCCGGCGTTTAGGAAATCCACCGCTCTAGCCACCTCTCCAAGGCATCCAGAATGGCACCAGCGCGCCAGATGCCAAGTCAATTTGGGGATGTAGACTCTGAAACATACAGTAACATACAGATATTGAAGCGCACCCTCGAGTCAAGCTCAAGGCACAACTACAGTTTCTCGCTAGACAACGCGTAACGTCATCCATTAGACGGCTATCTTCCATGATCTCTTGACTTCATCGGAGGCTTTGTCGCGCCATTCAGCACACATTGTGAACGGGACTTTGTCTCGAGGCTGACCGCGGATGCTCCGCCCGGAACGGAGACAAGCCAGGCAAGACGTGCCTTGTAATTGTCGCGTTTTGGAGGCCATTTGCAGGTTGAACCCCGCAATTCGGTGCCAGACGGCCTTGCCACGTGAACAGCAAGTAATTGGTGAATCAGCATCAAGTCGAGGCTGTTCAAGTCGCGCTTGCTCGCAGCCTGATTTCGGCAGACTGCCCTGACGTTGTTGCAGGCTGCTGCGGCTTCCAAGCCAGAAGGCGAGCCGATCGTTTGTGGAAGCAGTATGGTTTGAACGTTGACAAGATACCGCAGAGTTCCAGCATGTTCCAGCATGCTGTTTACAAACATGTTCGACACTACTTTACGGCTCTGGGATTGGCAGTGGATGGAGCTGCAAATACTTGAGATATGCGAGTGCAGGCCACTTGCAAGCTTCTCAATCTCCCGAGCCTCAAGCTCCACGTCCTAAAGCAAATTGCTGTCGGAAAGGTACATAACATAGAAACAGACGCGCGCAGTGCCTGCCCGTATCCCTAAGCCGCGGCTCCTGCTCCGACCCATTGCAACTTCAGGGCCTGTGGCCCCAATCGAGCCGAAGCCAGAAGAGCTGTGACGGCCTCGGTGACCGTCGGCGAAACTGTTGTCTAGACTGAGCGTGAGATGTTGGGCTGGGGCATGTATTGCATTGACAGAGCCTGATTTAGGATTCGGCGCCTTCATGGGTCGGCTGTCGTGTACGTCCGTTATGCTTTCCTGCCAGCACAGTCTTGCATAATCATCATCACCATTACCATCATCCGCAGCAAACAGCATAATATCATCACAATCGTCACCGTCACAGTCAGCATCATCATCGTCCACATCGGCGGCAACAACAAAATCAAGAAAACTGCATGTGCGATCACGTTCATGTCCTGATATCTGCCCGGGGCCCCTTCGCCATTTGCCGATACAAATGAACCAATGCACGCAGTGCCACCCTCCAACAGCTTCGTGTACACGAATTCGCGATGTGGCGAGAGATTTCAGGAATGTGCTTAAAGGGCATGGCGCGCCAGCATCTGCGAAGGCCTAGTTCGTAGAAAGCACGTTCTGTCTGAAACATTCAGTCAGAAACTTCGCGATTCACCAGTGTCTGCACTACTGAGTTAGTTTTCAGGGTGAACACCATCAGAAAAAGGAAAAGGATCAAGACAGTATCAAAAAACATCGGCAAAAACGACAAAAACAAAACAGCACGCACGAAGGACTTCCCATGCGAGGCTGTTCAAAAATCTCATGATCGGGCCTCCTGGATGAGTGGACTGCTGCTAGTCAGAGAGCAACAGTTTTTGGCTTCAACACAGACAGGCAGGTCCTGTAGGTTGTGGTTTGGAAAACTACGCCGGGTGGTAGCATGACATGGGCAGCAGCAGGCTTTACCTCATAGTTGCCACTGCAGTGCTCTAAACCTTCAAGCCGAAGTCGCGACACTGTGGCCCTCAGGCCGAAGTCCTTACACCGTCCTCCTTCGACATTTTCGGTTTGTTCCGGCAGCGAAATGGTAAGGCCGCCATCAGAGGAGTCAGGCGATGAGGAGAACGAGGAAGAGGCAGAGGAGGAAGACGCTGCCGGCGAAGGCCACATTGAATTAGGCTTCCCAGTATAGTGTGTTATCGAGGTTCTGCCGAGGCTTGATGGGCTTCAAGATACTCCCCGCTCTCGTTGGGAATTGCCTCGCTTCGCATTGCACGGAACACAATAAGTGAGCCACAAGCCGTCAGCACACTCAACGAGCATCCCTGCCAGGCTCTGAGTCTTCGGGCGGTGAAAACGGGAGCCAGGCAACGTGCAGGATCCAGGTTTCACTATCTCTAAGTTCATATCTGCACCTTTGCGGTTCGCAGTCCTGCTCGGACTTGACACGATGTCCTCATCCCGAAGCTGATACAAGCATGGAGCTATTTACTGGTTAGACTTATCCTTTGAGAAGTGGCTTGCTTTTCGTTCGTAGATAGGGGCGAGCTGTGGGTCAGCGAGGCTCCGACGTCTCCAGCGCAGGCGCCAGGCCTGGCTCACAGTGTCTGGGAAGACCGGGACTTTCCATGGCAGAGTGAGAGAAGGAGATAGTGGACATTAGCGGATAGTGCTGGAAAGTAGCACCCCGTAAAAGCGATAAGTTAGCGGCAACCTGCGTCGGAGCTTCCGATGGGTGAAAGGTATTGTTGACGATCGAGGCCGTTCGAGAAACTGTAGATGCCACCGCATCTCGGAGATTTTGACCGGGACACATGCGGTCACAGCTTTGTCGACTACGTTGCATATAGACCAGGATCACCAATACCTCATCCTACTTGTAAACGTATCCAATTTCTAGGCAACACAAACCCCAAACACGAAACTCCAAAACTATGAGCCCTCGACTTAAAGCTCAGCACCCTAGAAAACCTACAGTAGAAGCCCTTAAAGCACCCCATCTGCACCCTGCGACTGTCCTGGAGGTGACAACCCTCCGCAAGCGAAGCCGGCGTCCAAGAAGACGAGAACCGGGTTTTGGGGCGGGAGCTTCAGCAGCGGGATTTTGTCTTGGGTTCAGGTTTTGCGGCAACGGTTTCGGCTTTCGGGGGCAGGAGCGCCTCTCGTCTGTGCATACATGCTCGACCAGATTTATGTCAGAACAGGTTCCGGGTTCCGTGATGAGCTAGGTACTACTACCTACGCAGTGTTGCTCCGGAATCAAGCATTGACAGTAGTTGATGTGTTCGCTTGCAGTCCTGAGCTTCAGCAGCCAGACCTGTATCAGCACAAGCGAAAACGCGCAGACTTCTGCAAGTGCATCAACCTTTCATGTCACGGCCAAGTTCCCCGCCTTCCCTCAACCTCAATGCATTTCGACGGGTCCGAATTCCCGCCCGCATCCTGAAGACCCTTGTCCGAATGCTGGGCAGGGTTGCAGCTAACGCCGGGCAGACAGGCCGGAAACCCAGACACACGCTTGATTGCCATGCGGGGCATGCCTTCCGCCGAGGTTGGCTCCATAGCTACATTGGCATGCTCAGCCTATTGTGTTATCCAACTCCCAGGCAGTGCATCGGAGTCGGATTCGGGCTCTGGTTCAGAAAGCGTGCTGGCCTGAGCATCCAGAAGCAGATCGCACCTTGAGACTTTTATAGACAGGACAGGCTCGACTTTCGATGTGTAGGCACGCGCGCACGACTCTCACATCAAGGCTTTGCAGGTGTGCTGTTTTCTTGATAGTTGTGCATTCTGTAGCGAGGCCGGGCCCCCCGAACCGGCGCCGAAACAGAAGCCGGTCAGGCTTGAGGCTGCAGGGTTCAATGGTGCCTAAACTGTAACCATCCGTTGCCATCATGCCCTTCCTTCAATCTTGATCCCGCAACTGAGTAGCGATTGCTTAGCCATGTCGGAGTTCAAGTCCATAGAAAGTGGAACATCCGACACGTGCAGGTCTGTGACGGCTACATCGCATTAAGGCATAGCCCGTGTGGGTAACAGAAGATGGGATCTCGTTGGCACAGTCACAGATGAGCAATTTCGACAAAAGCTGAGAGAGCAGAGCTAGGATAGAAGACGGTTCAAGACAAGGGGCAAGGTTGAGCTCCCTGGCCGACAACAGCATGAACGCTGAGCACACAGCTGTGCATTTCTGACCACGCATGAAAACCGACATTTACACATACATGCACGCTTATACACATGCATACGCACATGCAAACATAATGCATACAGACCTACATACCTACCTACCTACCTACCTACCTACCTACCTACCTACCTACGTACGTATGTATGTATGTATGTAATAAAAATATATACCTATGAAAGTATGCACACGTAGGCCTACGCAAAACTGTAAAGTGTTTACTAGCCGATCCCGTACTGGACTAGACTGGCACGCGCAGGTTGAAACTGCGAAAAAGCGAATCGGCGAAGCAACCCGTCCTCCACTTCGAAGCAGGCAGCGCCCAGGACGAAGCCAATTCTGCAGCCAGCGAAGCCGGAAAATTGGTCCGGAGACTCAGGAGCCCAAAACTCGAGCCTAGTGTCCCTAGTGACAATCAATGTCAGAATTTTTCACATGTTGGTTTTGTGTTGCTTGAATTAGGATAATCAAAACGCCTTGAGGCGCCCGCAGCCCGCACCGCCACAGCCTCCACCTGCGCCCCGATCTCGAGAAAGACAAGCCATCCCAGAGATCAAGGCAAGCACGTGGTTTCCAAAAACGTTGTTTCAGGATGGGGCCTTAAATTCTTGAACCCTGCACCGACTTGCGGCAAGACTCGGCAACACTCAGTAAAAGATTTTTGTGGGAGAGGGAAATTCCGCTGCACGCGTTGTTGTGTAGCGAGCTACCTTCGTTGACTCGGGTCGGTTAGGGCTCCAATGCCGTCAACATGCCGCCGTTTACAAATCCTTCTGCGACACCTTGAACTTGTTCAGAGTCTGGAGGCTGGGTTTAGGTTTCCGGTTCTTCAAAAACCCCAAACCCTAATGACCTCGTGGTCGTGATCCAGACCCGTTTTGAGGTGCCTGCAGCCACCTTGTCTGCTCGAGCCACAGGCTTAGTCCAGTCAGAGATATAACTGGGCCTTTCACGGGAGTGAATTGTCAATGGGAGCGGGCACGGCCAAGCTGTCATGGTAGCTCGTGTAGTAGATTCGCGCTTCAGTGCGATGAATTGCATCTTTGTAAGATGTCAAGCCGAAGATGGTTTTCTGTTCTTGCTGCTGCATGTCTCAGTACTGTTTGCCCTCAGCATCTACTTTAACATCGTGGTCCGGTCTTTGTCGTTGTGAGCAGCAGAAACCATCAGCATGATTTCAGAAGAAATGCCATGCAGGGTTGTGTTTGCTTTGCCCTCTGCTCGTCTCGTACCTCGATCAGTGTTCAGCATGCCATCATCAAGTGGTACAGTGTTTTCGCATTTGGCGCTGCCTCGCATAGTGAGTGCAGTGCCGAATGTCATGTAGAGCACCTTGTCGGACATGTTGTGCTATGGGGCATTATGTAGCACATTATCGACATACGAGGTCTTATGCTTCGCTTCGATGCTTCGTATCCTCAGGCCCCCAATCCTGTAATTCCTTCCCAAAGGCCCAGGCATCGCAGCTGCCTTTGTGGCGTTACCTCGCACCGGATGGGCAGGCAACGGACTGCTTGAGCCGTCAGGCATGTCACCTGCTCGGGTGGATGGTAACAAGTAACAACGGGTCGTTGGGCATAATAGAATAGAATATTTCGAAACATGAAGAAATCTGTGGCATAGGTCACGTGGAGCACGTGCTATAGGTTGATCCTACATGTCCAGAGCGGATTGTAGTATAGCTTGTAAGATGCAAAGATCCCTAGTTTGTGTCCGGCCTGGATGAAGTGGCTACCAGGCTGAAGTCCAAGCCAGGCTGGCTCGCTGTATATAAGAGTCCTACCTTCAGCTCCTTGTGGAGCCAAAAATTAAAAGCCCTGACCAGGAACATCCCGGTAATCCTGATGCCCCAGACACGATCTTATGGGTGTAGGAGCGGCTCGCGATTCGTTCGGGGCCGGGCCTGGATGCACCGACGACCGGCCTCTCCTTAGGATCCGGGGAGGTGCACTCTCGGAGATCGGGATTGTAGGAAGTGGGCGGGCATCATTGACAGAGTGCTTTAAGAGCAGATGCTTCGCAGGGCTATTCTTGGCTAGGCAAGCAAACTTCGTAGGCAAATGTCTAGAGTCTAGAGCAGGCATTCGGATCTAAAATCACGGGCCCTGGCATGGGATGTCGGCTTTTGTTCAGGGCTATTGGGATCCACAGTCAGATTGATTGCGGTTCGAAAACTTCATGCAAACTAATATTGTAGCATATGCAGCTAGATCAGCATAAATCCACATTTTTCGGTACATCGTAGCACCACCGAGAATGGCACAGATCAGTGTCAGTTTGCACATTACGTCGTGTCATTCTCTTTTTGTGTAATTCCGGTGATTGCTGCTCCGACGGACCGACTACGGGGATATGTTCAGCCCTGCTTCGCAAATCGAAACCCTAAACTCTGAGAACGAGCGGAACGAAGTCTAGTCTTCGCGAGTGGATGTTGCCGTGGCTTGCTGCTGACGTCTCTTGCCCTACAACTTTCTAGCTGGGGAGCGTCTGGCTAGAAGTGCCTGCTTTGAAGAACACGAACTCCAGACACATGCGCACAAAAGCTACCTGAAGAAAAACCTTATTACATGTTGCTTGCTCTTGTTGTTGCATGCTTATGTATGTACATCTGAATCCATGTCTGTCTGCTTGCCGGTCCGTCTCTTCTTGCGTGTACGCACGTATGTATGCATGAATGCATGCATGCGTGCATGTAGATATATCTATGTATGCGTGCGTATGTGCGTATGCATGAATGCGTGCATGTATGTATGTATGTATGTATGTATGTATGTATGTATGACATACATACATTGTACGTATGTATGCATGTGCGTGTGTGGGTGTGGATGTGTGTGTGTGTGTCTGTGTGTGTGTGTGTGTCTGTGTCTGTGTCTGTCTCTGTGTGTGTGCATACATATATACATCTACACATGGGTGGTTGTCAAAATTATGGTCCCTTTTTGGGTCCTTATTATAATACGGCACCTATTATTTAGGGTACCCCAAAAGGGACCATCATTTTGACAACTACCCACATATATGCATATGTACGTATGTAATATGTATGTATGTATGCATGTATGAATGTATGTATACATAGATAGACAGATAGATAGATAGATAGATAGACAGAGAGATAGAGAGATAGAGAGATAGAGAGATAGATAGATAGATAGATAGATAGATAGATATACTATGTATAAACAAACACATAAAAACATATTATAGATATAAGCATACATACATATATATATATATATATGTATATAAATATATGCACGCCTTTAAGTACGTAGGGCATTGTAACAACCTCGATGACTCCTGGCTGCTGCCCGTGTCTCCATCAGCTTCAGAAACAAGCAGCAAGTGGAACGGAGTAGAAGCTCTGGAGCTACAGGAACCTGGAAAAATGGGGTTAAGGCGGCTAAGGCTTCAGTGCCAAGAGTAGGAAATTCTTTTGCATGGACTGCGACGGCCCAATGTAGAAAGGGGTCCAGACCGGTTTAAGGGTCCGGGGCAGACCACTAAACCAACGCTTGGGCTCGAGCCCGACACAGGAAGTTGATGTGCATTCTCGCTTCTCGCCCTGCGCAGGTGTTCCCTGTAAGCCTGGAGAAGCCCGGCGACGGCGGCGTGCTGTTCTTGAGGACGCCATGTACACGTCTCCGTTGCTGATTGAATGCATAAATGCGCATGAAAATGGCTTGAATACAATACATTTTCAACCTTTAGGTAGCGTAAGGGTGTTGTCATGTTATGGTGGGCATACATAACCGAGAAGTAAGACCTAGGTTTTTGAGGCTCGAGTTTCGGAAGTATTTGTCCTTCGTGTCAAACAATTGACTGCTGCATCCTGAACAGTGGAGGGTGGTCTGTGCCCACTGTAAAAGTGTTCCTTGTGAATCTCGGTAGCTGTGGTATTTTAACAGTACAACACTCCCCGGCCCTAGTCGGTTTCATTGAGACCCCTTCGTTGCTGACGGTTATGCCACGGCTCAAGCATCCAGGATCGCAGACGGTCGAGGGTGGGTGATGCGGGCCTGTGCTTGCTGCTTCAGGTTCTTGTGAGCTTCTATTGTCTGGGGCAGGGTTCAGGGTGCAGTGTTCGATATCTGGCATCTAGGGTGCAGCTTCCAGGGTTTTACCGCCATGACTTTGATGCTGTGTATGGTTAATGCATTCCGTGTCACTTTTTGCTGCAAACTACATTGGAAGGGTGTGCATCAAATATGTACACTGTACATGCGCGTATGTATGTGTGTACATATATAGATATAAAAAGATATGCACATATGTGTAGATTACTTATATGCTCAAGCTTTAAATGGGCAAGACTGGGTTGAACATCTGGGATACATGAATTCTTTAAGTGGGCCGTTTTGGTAAGCAGAA
>CAJNDV010036429.1:98221-116238 GCA_905221635.1 Symbiodinium sp. CCMP2456
AAAGGCTATGGATTTAACCTCCCCCATCCAGGACATGGATACTGTACGGCAACGTGAAAGAATTCGGCCGTGCAGGAATATATATATATATGTATATACATATATATTATAGATATATATATATATATACGCATGTGCATATTTTATGTATGCGTACATGTATGTATGTGCATATCTGTATGTACATATACATACTGTCGGAGCTTTCATGGTCTACTAAGCAGAGAAGAAGAGGATGATGAAGATGATGCTGATGATCATGAGACGAGGAGCCATTGGTAAACGTAATGCTAAGCAGCATCTTTTTGACGATGGCAGATAGCACACGTCATCATCAACATCATAGCAAGATTGCCATTGCATTTCAGTCTTGTTTCCGTCGGGGCCGAGGACGCCTGATGTGAGCCCCGGAAGAAACACAAACTACTGACCGACCCGATCGTCAACTTCGCCAAGTACAACCACAAGCTTTGGAAAGACTGGCAGCAGTGAAACAACAACAGCATCCCAGTCGTGAATGCAGATCTCGAAAGTCCAAAGCAGAAGCCTTCAGCGGCCAGCCAAAAATATTTTCGAAGGTCTCCCGATCACAGGTTCCAAAAAGCACCTGCTTCTTCTTCGTACATTTCGGGCCAAGACTTTTGGGTGGTTCTCCAGCACAAGAGGTCTGCGTGCGTGTGTGTGTGTGTGTATGTTATGTATGTATGCTGTATGTATATACAGATACACGTACATCAACAAAGACTCCAGCACAGGACTCAAACTGAACCCTGAACCCTGAATCAGAAATTTACTACTGCTTCGCCAGGTCTTTGACCGGAAGTGCGGCCGGGCGCGTAAACGACGAGCCCGACCTCTTTGCGTTCCCTACCAGGCAATCTGGGAACTGGAAAAGTTGTGTGTATTGTAGCCTTTCTGGAACACTGCGGCGATTGCGGACCAACGGTTCTTGTCCCACAGGTCTAGTCATCTAGTCATTGCGGTTACGTTTTTATGACTCACTAGAACTCGTGCGATGACTACATGCATTGATAGGCTAACTTCCATGATGACGATGATGATGATGATGATGATGCGCACGGTGAGGGTGATGGTGGTGATGATGCTGATGGTGATGATGATGCTGATGGTGATGATGATGGTGATGGTGATGACCTTCGCCATCACCATGCTTGTCATCATCATGGTCGTCGTCGATGTCGTGCTTATTGCCACGATGATAATGGTTAATGCTCAGATGAAGATCTGCTCCTCTCTCTGGAGCCCGAGGTAGCTCGCCCCGAGTTCCGGCACCCCGGATCCAAGTTCTCAGAAACTTGGAGAAACAAAGATATGACTGAGCTAACGCAAGTTTCATGCTGCAGTTCTAACCCGACATCTCCGCAGCCGTGCAGAGCCACAGTTTAAGTTGGGACCCGTGTTATTGCGACGGTAAGTCCTTGCCAATGGCCGCTGCTTCCGCGGTGATAACCACACCGGCGCCAGCGGCTGCGGCGGAGACAGCAAAGCCGAAGGTGCCAGAGGTGGTCTTTTGGAAGCTCGCTTGCAAACGTGAAGTCAGGCCGTTCAGCCGAGCCCGAGCGACAAGAGGGCAGAAAGCGGATGTGCTTGCTGGAGAGAGGTTGTGGGGGCCGGGGCATCTGCACGTCAGCAGCTTTGTTTACCGCAGTGACAGTGACCACAGCTCACGGCTGTCATCTTCTTGCCCATGCCCTGCGCCCTGTCTGTCCTCCTCTATTATAAGCATCCTACATCACTATAGTGCGCATTCCGCATGCGCGCCCGGGTGATTGAGCTTGTACGCATGGCATTGCCAACTGAAGGAGAGAAGCAGCAGCAGCTGCCATCGGCGGCTCCATACATGCCCTCATCGAGCAGCCGATCACTACTCCAATCGAGGCAGCTATCACGCAGACGCAAGTCAATGGGACTCTCGCCCTGATGCTCCAGATCGTAGATTGTAGAGGTCCCGATTTGTAGCCCTTCCTTGCCAGAACCTTGAGGCACTTCAGCTGAACTTCTCCAGCGAAAGGCTGCTCTTGCCGTCCAGCCCAAGCGCTGCGTATCCATGAAGCCTCACATTTCCCTGCTAAGATTTGCACCTGAAACCAAATCCCAAGCAGATGAGTGCTGGCAGCTACCACATCCCTGAAGTCTCAATCGACATCGCGTCTTGTCCTTTCCAAGGAAAGGCTTTGTCTGGAACTTCAAGGACTTATTTCGACAAGGCACCATTTCTTCCAGAAGGAGAGTCGAGCCACGAGGTGAAAAACTGCGGAAGGATTACGACTACTGAAACAAGTCTGACAGTTGTGGGGCCCGAGGGGTAGGAGTAGGATGTAGGGAGGTTCTAGCATGTTTCGTCACTGAGGGTCATGCTTACAAAGGTCAGCGTCGCCTGACAGAGGCCCCAGAAAAACATGCAGGTGCCTTGAGTTGAACACTACCCTAGTTTGGAACGACTCCGATATGCTCAGAAGACTCATGACAACATCAAGTGGTGAAAAGGCTGCTGTTCAGGCTGCGACCGTGTTTGCAGGCCCGAAATGTATGTATGTGTGTGTATGCATGTATATATATATATATGGCAAGACGTCGAATCAGAAACCAAAATTGCGTCGAATCAGAGACCAGTCTCCGGCTGCTTTCGGCTGGTGCAGGAGACTGGTCGCTGATTCCTTCTCCTGATTCCGGGCCCTGGTCTCTGATTCGACCCTTCCCATTCTGGTCTCCGATTCTGTTCCCCTGATTCGGCGTACACCCTATATATATATATATGTGTGTGTGTGTGTGTATACGCATACTTATATCTATATCTATATATATGTGGCTGGACAAGTAGATCCTCTCATAGATCATGGAGAAGGATCGGAAGAATGGGAGACGGAAGGCCCAAGTTCCCCACCAGAATTAGAATCATCTTTTCATCCTTACACAATCTCTGCTTTGAAAGGCGTCAACGAACCTAGTCACCAGAGCAGTATGGATTCCAGCTCCTTTCGGCGCAGGCGCATTGTATCGTGCCCTCCCGACAGCGTTGGCCGGCGCCGTTCCGAAAGCAGTGAGGCCAAGCTGGAATGAGTTCGGGAAGTGAAGCGTTCCAACTCCACCACTGAGTGAGTTTCTCAGAGTTGGAGGCTTCAGGCTACACGGAACGTTTGAAGGGACTAAGCGTTGTCCAAGTACCCAAAGAAGTGGTTTATTCAACCTGTGCAGATCTGCATGTTGGTCGAGACAGGCTGTTGGGTAGTTGGTAGCGTGCTTTGTCAGGCCTCGCTCCTTAGGAATAGTTGGGTCTCAAGCCCTAGCTCGGACCTAGGATGTCACTGCGCGAATGTCACCCGAAACTCTACTTATATTGTTGAAATAGAGACAGTGTCCAGCCTGGAAAGAGCAGAGCCCTCCGGCCGAGGATTCACTATTCCATCCTGAACTTCTACATCAACTCGTTCGCCCCCGAGGGCGATATGAGGAAGGCCGATGGCCGAACAGCGACTGGCATTGGCCACTGTGCTTGCACTGGCGCAGTGTAGGCACGTATAGGTCTCAATCACAGCTGACAAGTTAGCCTGTTTCAGGGATAGCAAAGCATTGAGCATCTTGCCACGGCGCAGATGCTCGCGGTGTGCATGGTTTGGATTTCAGCTGAATTGCGTGAAGGACATAGATTTCGCACATGCTTAACTTCAAGACTCCGGACCAACGACTGAGTCCACTAGACGCTAGTTACCCCACAACCCTGAACTCCCAAATCAGACACCTACAATACCAGACCCTGCAGTTACTGGGCTCACTGGGCTCCAAACACCTTAGGTTCAAAGCCTATAACTATAACCATACTCTGCCAAGGCATGGCCACGGGGGCCTCGGAAGTCGCACTCGTGAACCCCATCAACTTCGTAAAGTTCCGTATGCAGAGACCTGTGCCTTTGGCGGGTTGTTCAAAATCTTGGGTGGTTCCGATGAAGTTGGGCCATTTAGGTCTTCTTTCGGGGCCTTGGTTTTGTCGGGGGTTGTCGGGTTTAGGGGTTTGGGGATTTAGGGAGTCGCCTCTCGAAGTAACTTAGAAGTTGTGGTTTCATTGGGGCAAAAACGCACAAGGTCAGTGGTAAGTCTTCATGTTGAAAGTAATTAGGGAGCTGAAGCAGCTATCGTGCGTTGCTCTGAATGGCTGAGCTGGCCTACTCACAAAGCAGGGAGGTTTGGAGATCGCTTAATCATTGTAAACGCTTCGCGTCCGCCTCGACCCGGGAGTTAAAGGGGGCATGAACAAGTGGAGGACATGAAATTCCAGAATAGTGCCTTGACGCCGGTCAATGAGTCCTCAGAAAGGAGGAAGGGTGGGCCACCGGGGCGCGGCGAGGTTAGGGGATCGCTCCATTGGTGCAGGGCGCAGGGGATGCTTTTAGAATCAGAAATTTTTGTGTTGTCCGAGGAATGGGGCTACACCGGCATGGTCGATGCCATTCAGACCATCTACCGCGTGGAAGGTGCCGGTAGGTTAGCCTGAACCATGCTTCCAGTATTCCCAACTTCATGGTCAGAACCTGGCGAGTCGGACATGAAGGGTGGGGCCGTGGGGCCATGATCGAATTTAGGTGCCTTCTTTCCTGGCAGGCCTGGGAGCTTTTTGGAAAGGTGCAGGCGCCGTTCTTGGTCGAAACACCATCTGCAATGGTGGGATGGTGGGCGGTTATAAGCTGCTCTGTCTGCATAAGCATCTTAACTTGGTCCTCCAGCGTCTCATCTTAGCAGTCTTGACTTCAGGGTTCCGTTGGCTTGCAGTGTCAGCGTCCAGCATCTGCAAGGCCTCATCCCAGCCTTGGAGTCGACACCCGCGGGCGCAGGTCCCACTGGAATGTCAGCCCTCCTTATGTCATGGTGATGACCCTACTGTGACCGATAGCACTTCTGTCCTGTGTAGCAGTGTAGCAGGCACTACTAGGCCCTCCCTCCTCCTCCGTCCGCGGTAATTCTAGCGATTCCAGCCTGCCGTGCGGCTAAGCGGAACTGAGCATGTGGCCACCTATCGCGATGAACAATGCGAGACGGGCGGCCAGGGGTGCGAGGTAGTAGAGGGAGGTATCGACATAAAGTTGGATGGACAGCATGGCAGAGCCTGGGGTTTGTTCAGCTCTGGCAGGTTGTGATGTTGTTACAGCTTTGGGTGGTTCAGAGCTACCACCATTTTCAGCGCTCAGCTTTGGCATGTTGTGATGTTGTCGCAACTTTTGTAGTTCAAATCTCCCAACATTCTACAACGGCCGCTTTTGCGATCCGCTCCAATGTGCTGGGCCACAAGGTGGCGTACAACCGAAAGAGCACCCAGATCGCCGACGGCGAAGGTACTGTCGAAAGGGCATTGTCTTGGCCCTGGACCGCAATCCCTCTTCCAATGTGGCGATCAACATTTGGGTTCGCAACCACCCACTTCCTGGGTCCCGCGGCGAAAGTCGTAGCGTTTCCGTTGAGTCCAACCTAGAGTCCAACCTGGGTGGGTCTACATAGACAAGTCTCCACGCAATCTGCACACTTGACCCGTATCCAAGATGATGTGAGAGGTGTCAAGAGGGCTCTAGCGTTGCCCTTGATGAGTTGCAGCCAGTCTTCGTGGTGGCTAAGTCTGACGCCTGGCTCCACCTCACCAATGGGTTGGAAGCCTTCCCAGCCTGTGCTTCTCTCAGCCGCTTCAGCTTTGTTTTGTCAAAGCTGCGGCGAGCAGTACCGCAATTTTCTGACGCAGTGTCTCCGATGTGGAAGTTGTCACCGGGTGTCTACACCCATGGAAGTGCTCTCGTGGCTGGACGAGGTGAAGGACAAGGAGGCCTTGGACAGTGCGGCGGGCGTCCCTAGCGGATATATGTCCCGAGTACCACTTTGAAGCCAAGGATGCGCGCGACTACTACCAGACTCCTGCGCAAACTATGACCGTGCTGACAGAGCCCTCATCTACGAGACCAGGTATGCACCGCTTGGATGTACTTCGTCGACATGGCGGGGGAAGTCATCTTCTGCATGGATGGGACGGTTCTCCGTCCGAGGTGCAACCATTTTGCGAACAAGATTCCTTTCTCACAGCTGCGCATTTGGCGGGAGCCGCGAAACCTTCTCCAAGCGAGCAGTACGATGAGGCGCTCCACACGTCTACGAGTTCCACGTCCTCCACTTCGACCTCCCTTTCGGAGGGACTTGCTCGAGTTCTGTTGCAGCGGAAAGGCTACGAGTACGACAGTCTGCACTGCACCAGCTGCTGGACGTGGTGAAGTGGAAAATTCCCGACAAGAGGTGTTCGTCGGCGATGCGTAAGGGTGCTGGCACTTTGACCCTTGGCTAGCACAGCCACGGCAATTATTTGGAATTCACCTCTGTTACTGCCTAGCTCACCAAGTACGTGAACGCATTCCTGAAACACCACGGTCTCGTCGGCACCACCATCAGTTTGCTCCTTTCGAGAAGTGCCTACGGCCACTACCACACCGACCGCCACAACGCCCGAAGCAGTCGCAACTGGCAAACCGCTATGGGCGACTATCAAAACGGAAGACTTTGGGTCGAGAAGGAATCGTCCGATGACACCAAGTTGGAGTTGCGAACTGCAAGATCAACTGCAGGGCTGGGCTGGGCCACTTGTACGACACCCACCACAAGCTCCAGTCCTCCCGCCCCCACCGTCTGCACGGCCCGGTAACAAGTACAGCATCACGGCCCACGAATCTCGTCTGGTCCGAAAGGCCCCTGCGCAGCACGTCAAAGAGCTTCGTAAGCTGGGATTTAATGTCCGAGCCACCAAGCCAATGACGATGGACACGCCCCAGGCTTCTTCAACAGGGGAAAAGATGTCCAGGATGATTGCGCATCGGACGACGAGAACCTCCCAATCAAGTTCGCCTGACCGACGAGGAGATCCCAGCCTTCGTCGAGAGTGTCAAGAAGGGGCAGAGCGGGAAAAGCGGTCATCCTGCAAGCCCGTCTACGTCGAGGGTAAGGAGATCCCGCAGCACTTGATCGTCAAGCAGTAAGAGCCAAGGGGGTTTGGTCATCGTGGCGACGGACCAAGCTGTCCTGAACGAGAGCCGAGCTGCCTGTTTGCTGGAGTGGACAAGCTACATCAGCGGGTGCTTGCTGGGGCTGAAGTTGAGGCATCATTGTACTGCAGTTTCGACCATGCTTGCTTTATGGCCCTGATTTTCATTGAAACGGTTCACGCAAGCTACTTGGCAATAATGAACGACCGGGCCAAGTAAGAGGTGATGCCTGTGACGGACGCCAGGTCGTTAGGCTCACCCTGCATTCGCCGAAAAACGGGTGGAAATAGATGTTGCGGCTTTCAGGCAGACGTGCAAGGCCTTATGCTTGGTACCGACGGAAATGATGATGCATGCAGATGCCTTGAAGAAGAGATCATGCAAGGCAGTTGCGACACGCTTTCCGTCAGTGGATGTCCGATCCCGTTGTGAAGTTGGTCGACCGCACGGTCTCTAAAGACTTGGCTGTCGGTGAGATGAGTTTGGGGCTTTGGAAAATATGACTGGTGCTAAACTTAAAAGTTTGTTGCATCCTGAAGAAGCCACAGAACTCATCCGTTCGCCGTGGATCAAGCTCGCATGGGAAGGGAATCCGTGTGGAAAAGTCTAGCGAGCTCACGTTCGTTCTGTCAAGAGGTTCTTTGCGCTAGATCCAGGCTCCGTGCAACAGCAATAATATTGCAGAAACATTCCTCGGGCTTCCCCCGAACAGAATTTCGGCTCTGGTTTTGTGTGTCGTCTTTGGTATCCTCGCGCCTGCCCCAAAGAAAGGCTTGCAAGCTGTTTTTGGCAGTTGTCGTTGTTTGTTGTTGATGATGTTCTGTTCTGCAGCAGTTCAACGCAATCAAGAGTGTGCTGCCCTGCCCTCGGCCCGCTATGCCTTTGCACCCTGAGCGCGGTGGCCGTCGTGTTGGTAGAGTCTGGTAGAGGTCGTAGCAGAACAACCAGGCTGCCTCTGAGGACGCGGTCGTCTTGGTTGTCTTGGTCGTGGTTGTTGTGGTCGTCCTGGTATCTTCGGGGTATTGCATGATGCGTGGTCTTTAATTTCATGCGTGGGGTTCCACGCCGGCAGAATCGACCCATCAGCCAAAGGTTCGCAGAGCTGGCTCTCAGCTCCTCATTTGACATTCCAGATGGGCCCAGACACATGATGGCAGGGGCCTGTGGCGGAGTGGTGGGGTCCTTCGCGACTTGGACGTTTGGACTGCCAGCTCGAATGCGTAGGGATAGTTCACGATATAGTCTGAAGCATTCACTTTACCGTCGTTTCTGCTTCAATATATAACTAAGCTGATTCCGCAATGACGCTCACAGCGACACTTTTGCGATGACGAACCCCTTCGGAATCGGCACAACAACTGGTTGCTTTGAAACACCACACCGTCCCAGAAGCAGAGGTGAGCTATCCATTCGAGATGCTCCGTGCGGCGAAGACGCATAACATCTCCTTCATGGACGAGATTGTTGCCAAGGGGCCGAAACGAATTTTGGCAGGCGAGCCGTGCCAGGACCAATATGTCAGTGTCGTTTCGGTGGAGGGTATGAATTCAGCCAATCGGCCATGTGCAATGATGCCAATTAGGGGATCGTGCCTCAACCGATTTCGAGCCACCTTGCCCTGGTTTCACTGGGAAGTCGTGCATCGAAAGCGGGTGTTACGTCTGGCACGGTAGGTTCGACTGACAGAGCTTAACTTAGCTGTATGGATGACCCGAACGAACACCCGGTATATCCGGCTTGCACGGCTAGACGCGGCTAGACACTTCTTAATTTTGCAGAAATCTCCGCGCCGGCATGAACACCTTATACATTAAGTCGTGGTAATAACGAGTATTGATAGCCTTGCCATCGTGCCATGCCATCTGGCAACGGAAGCAATTTCAAAATGACAAAAACGGGGATCCTGCAATATGCAGACTGAAGCACTCTGCAAGCAAAAGCATGCACAAGCTGTCAAACCCCTAAACCCCAAAAGCTCTCAAGTCTTTTTATGCCCGAAGTCCCAAACCCTCGCCATGCCCTCCAAGCCGTGGGTTCTCCGGGCCCCAAAAAGTCCGGACAGCTTCCGTCGCTAAGCTTTCGATTCTCAAAGCTTCATGCGAGGCACGAGCTGCTTGCCTGAACGCTCCATGTATCGCTTTAGGAAGTATTCCTCCCAACCCAATTAAAAGTAGTTTGGTTCTACTTGGTGTCAGGCTGGGCACCAGGGGCAGTGCGCCTGGTGGTCTCCTCAGCGATCATGGGATCAATCATCCCGCACCTCAAGGCAGAGCATGTCTTCGTTTTGTCATGTGGGTTTAACAGTCAGGGAGTCTCTTTTCAAGCTGAAGCCATCAGCAACGGAATGCCACGACCTGAACTCGAGGCCGTAAACTGCAAAGAGCCTATCTATCACGAAGCTGTGAGACTCCAGTTCTCCTTTTTCGGACGGGACGAGGACAGGAAGTTGTTTTACGTCTTCTGTCGAGCCCCTTTATGCAGACGCTCAGTCATTAGGGTTCATGCATGTAAGTCTCCAAGAGGGAAGAAAGGACTACAGGCTGTCACTAGCTTGCATCACTTCTTAATCCGAGAGTCGGACATGTATGAAAGCCTACCTCGGACGCAGCCTTTCTGCTCCCGTGCCGTTTGTAGTCACCCAGGCCAGTTCAGAACCTCCTGTACCGGGACTCAGTCATCACCCACCTCACGGGCGATTTCGCAGATAGGGTCATCCCGCACCCCCGACCCCAAAAAATGTACATGTAGGCCTTCAGCAACTCCCTCGTCATGCCCGGACGGTGAACAGCACAGAGTGAGCCGGGATGAGCCGTGGGGCTCGGAGCCTGTAGAAGATCTCATTGACGTGGCAGGGTCTTTGAAATAGTTCTCAGAGCTTCAATCCGAGCGGCACGGATTTCTTTGCTCTTCAGAGACCCCGCACAGGCTCGTGTGTGCTTCTAAGCCTTTTATTGATAGAGGGGTCTTCGTGACAGCAGCAATGTGCCGAAGCGCTATCTTTTGATGATCGTCCATGAAGGTCCTGTCTTCCCTGCTTTGTGGAACAAGCGATGGCAACTCACTCACTGAAAACAGCACGGGTGATGCCACGCCAGGTACTTAGCAGTCTATAGCCAGGTTGACGGCACGGGGTTCAATTCATCGTACATCTTGTGCAGGCAGCTGCGTGCGCACCGAGGGGTCAGCCACCCGGGCTGACCTTCAGTGCGTGGACAAATGCATCCACGCAACAATTGGCCGATGTCCAGTGTTCGATTGGTGCGCATGGAATGTCGACATGGTGACAGAGTCATCTCTTGACCTGTGCCTGCGCTGTGCTTGCTCAGCAAAAGAAGTCTCCTTCCCCGAGAGTTCCTTGAGCCTGGTGATGCCCAGCTGGGTTTGAGTCGGACAGAGAGCCGTCAACTTTGCACCAATTCCTGTTGGTGCGTGTGTTGCACATAGTCACGATCGTAGCAGTCGTCGTCCTCAATGTTGTGGTGGTGGAAGTACTAGTGAGTGCATGTTTGTGGAAGTGGTACTGCTCTCAATGAGCTTCCGTCTAGCGGGCCAGGTCCCACTTCTCGAAGACGAGGGCGAGCGCAGCGCCCAGGCCGGACTGGCCAAGCGAAGAGCCAAAGCAACTCCACAGGCTCCCCATTCCCACATGAACAACCACAGACAGACAGGAGAGAAGTATTTTGTGTGTGTGTGCATGTTACATGTTACATGTACCTATATATATATATATATATATCTGTGTCATATGTACATGGACAATCGGGATAAGAGGAAAGCGAGTGGAGCGGAAAGGGAGGCCAGGAGGGAGAGCGGGCAGACAGGAGAGTCGATGTGTGGGTATGCTATCAGTCCGGAGGTCGCACCCTATGCAGAGATGCGTCCTTGTTCACTCGATTGTCTGTTAGTAAATTAGTAAATACTCAAGTTCGTAGAACCACATACATCGACACGTATTCCTGCCAAACAGGTTCTCGCTTAATAGTCTCCTTCGCGTTTTAACGCTGCAGGCCATTGGCCCGCGGGCCGTGGGCCCGGATGGTCCACTCCCACTCAATCGCCTCAGCAGCTTAGCAAAGCCTTTCAGGGCCAGCTTCAAGGCGCGAGTCGGATTGTGTTGGGGTGGCTTTGGGAAGTGGGCAAAGCGCTACTGGTAGTGGCTCGAATCCGAAGTATGAAGATGGTTTTTGTAGTCGCTCCGTAGGCCATTCGCACAAATGGCCAACCACATATGTGGATGTAAGGAGTGGGGTTGAAGCCGTGAGGCTCAGAAACACAAGAGTGTGTTCACATGGCAGGCGAAAGCTGCAGTCCGTGCTGCGTGCATTTCCGAGTCGGCGTACTACATGCGGTCTAGATGGCCGTATAGTTGGGGGCTTCAAGCGCGATATTGAGGACTTAGCGCCCAATAAGGCCCCACCATTTTTGAAGACAGACGAGCAACACAAAGTTCCAGGTGAGAGCCTTGACTTAAAACTCTGAACCCTATTAACCCCCAGATGTTTCTAGTTTTGAATCTCTGGGGACTCCCCACCTGGATCAGGCTCGTAAGAGGAGACATACTCATCCTGGGGGCGTGACGGTGGATCCGTACATGACTGCCGATGACTTAGAACAGGGAGCGATCAGCTGTTGAGTGTTCGGATCCTGGCTCTGATAAGTGTGATAGTCCTTGTCCGCTGCATTGAAACCATGAATGCTTCCGGATCCCACCTCGAAGCGGCCTGGCTTTCATGGGCTCCTTTCTAGGCTTCAGCGTTCAGTTGCAAGCGGATGCACGACAGCTTCAGCAGCAGATCGCTTGAGTCGGGAAAGACAAAAAGAAGGCTGTTAAAACTTACCCCTATCACGACACAGGCACAGACGAAACGTTGAGGGATTTGTCTTTGGATTCCCTGGGGTGGCTCTCGGATCAAAGAAGCTTCTCTTCATGCACCTTCTGATTCTGCTTTTCGCTTGAGATTCATGCATCGTAAGTTTCTGGTGTCCGGGTCCTGGAATTGAAGCTTGGGGCGCTTGCAGGCTTTAGTCAAAACACACCCATGCTGACCCTCGATTGATGAAGTTAGTCAGGCTCCTATGCTACGAGTCTGCCATGTGTCGACAGAGAAGCCCGTAGAGGAAAACAGAACGGATCAATGTGAAAGCACAGAAAAGATTCAGAGGTGGTTTCCCGCTCCAAGCCCGGCCTACCAGGTCGGTACCCAGATCGCGTCCGGGGAGGTCATTGAGGCCTGCATTTCTCGAATTAACCGGCTTACGAAGCCTGAAGTCGAAGTGTGCATGGACGAGAAGGCACCATTGATGGGCAGCCGCGACTGTCAAACGTATCTGAGAGAACGAATCACCGGTGTGCGAATCCTGTCTTTCAGTGCACGAATCGGTGTTTCCTCGACCCTCTGAAACCTATGTACTTCCGCTTGACGGAAGGTCGGTTCCGACGACGATGGTGGGCCGCGGAAGGTCCCAGCGCCCCATTCATGGCTATTGTTGGACTTGTTGCAGATTGGGGGCTTGCAATACCTTCGGATGATTTCATGCAGCTCTTGCAGATTGCACGATTGAAGATCTTACCTTGTCGATGACTGCATGTCTTGCCAGGACCAGAAAGGTTAAAGGGTTCATGGTGTGCCGCAACATTTTCAGGCAGAAGGATGTGGGTTTAGGGTTCACAGCCATGGACGGAAGCACCCAAGGCCTTCGACTTTGTAAGCTGAGTCGTGAATCTCGTTCTGTCCCTGTGTTGATTCGAGTTTGTACCAAACCCATGTCTCAATGCATGTGTTTTATGAATCTGTCTACCGAGGTTCAGTCCGAACAATTTGCAAACTGCGGACTCAATACCTGTGGGGCCATGGTTTGGCGGTTCCTGAGCTTCACGCCTCTTCCCATCATGAGCTTGAGAACAGAAGCCGTCTGTCATCCCACTGCTCTGTTGTGCCCATGTTCACTCTCGAGAGAGAGTCCGCACCTTAATCAGTAGTTACTGTAGTTCCTAAGACAAACGCAGGAGGGCTCCAAGCTGGGCCAAAAGAGACAGATCAAGGCAAGCACCGGATTTTCCACATGACCAGCCGTTCATGCTATAGCTCAAGGGCTGCCGCTGAAAGGGGGGACAGGATTTGATTCTGGGACCTAGGTTCATTAGAAGTAAGGCTTTCTGCATGCTTGCCGATGGTGTTTGTGAATCTCTGTGGCATACTGTCGAGACATTGAGTGCTTTTGCAGTCTTTGCAGTACTTCGTCCGAACTTCAGACTCGTAGAACATAGCTGATTCGGCTGTCCTTAGGGCCTTGGGAGGGTCTTGGGATGGAGGGCTTCTTGCGGCCGCTGATGGGAAGTTCTGGAATGAGTGGCAGCACCGTTCAGACCCAAGCCGGAAGACCATGTTTATCTTTTCGCCAGAGGCAGACAGCTCACGTTTAGCTGGATCGTGAAGGGGTTGAAGCTTCAGGCTTTGGCAGTAAGGTCTCAGACGTTCGTCTTCTTTCGGGTTGTCGTATCAGTTCAGCAGGGCATCGTGTCAACCTTTGACATGGGTAAAGCTGGTGGCTCCATTTCTATCTTCAACATCCGAACGGGCTAAGGCCCGAACAAAGCTTATAACCATCCGGCAACCTCCCATACAAGTGTGGGAAGTACGTGGACTCTTTGGGATATTTTGCTCGGCCGCAGCATGAGTCGTGCTTCTCGGAACCCCACTTGTTGTATATTAGCAAGATGTGATTGGGACTTGAAGTGCAGAGTGACACCTGGCTGACCATCCGTTGTTTATGTGAAGAATCGTTATGTGGCAGCTGCACTTGAAGCTGAGAATAGGCATGCCTTTCGCATGTTTTCTGGAAGGGAGCTCCTTTTTGTGGTTTCTTCCGGGACACCTCGGTCCTCCGTGATAGGTCTGTAGGCTCCAGGGTTTAAGCATTGGCATTTTCCAGGAGCAGCTGAGACAGCAGCTGGAAAGAAAGCAGAACGAAGTTCAGGCACCCAAATGTGGAACTTGTTTCCTAGGCTCGTTCACTTCAGCGCATGTGTCTCCGAGGTTTTGAATAGAAATGACCATTCAGCCAAGTATGACTCACACAGTCTAGCCTAGCCACTGTGTTCCAGACTCCAGGCGGGTGTCCTCACACTCCGAGCCAATTAATTATCTCCCGGCAAGCATCACAGTTGCAATGCTGTTCGTCCGTACTGCTCCTGCTGTATCATAGGCATCTTCTTCATCATTATCACCAACCTTACCCTTATGCCAGCGGTGAGTGGTGGTGAGCGATTTGAAAGTCTAAGCCTTTGGTGTCTTATAAGGCTTGAACTTGCGGGTTCGTTCGTATCACGAGGCTTCTGATTCCGGTTTTCAGGTTCAGGTTAAGGTTTCCAGCACAGCCTCCTGACCCGGGCTTCATTGGCTCAAGCTTCCCTTCCTGTGTTGGCACAAGAAAGTCTTTCGGTGGCCTCGCCTTTTGGGTCTAAAGTCTGAAGGAAGTACTCGCGGTCCGATGATGAAGCTCACCTGGAGCCAACATTGTCCTAAACCCTCAGGTTCTCCCGCCCAGCATCCTTCACGGCCCAGGCTCTGCGAAGCAAGCTGAATCAGCTTGACTCGGGGCAGGTTGGAATGCTTCAGCCGAAACCCCTACAGAGGAGCCTGCTCGTACTCCCCAAAACATCCGGACAGTCCGGGTGTAGCTTTCGCCGAAGTCCTGGTCTGGCACTCAAGCCGAAATCCTCTTGGGTTCGGTTGGAGGCTGCGGCCTCAAATTCAAGGGAGCCTCGAGCTGCTGTTTGTAGCACTGAAAAGAGTTGGACTCCAGGACAAATGGGCCTGCCTCCGCAGTGCAAGCAACTTAGCCGGACTTCCAACTCCAAGTATGTCTGCATTCAAATCGCGCTCTTGCTGTCATCATGAGAATGAGTTTGATCAAATTTAGCGTGATTGCTGAGCTTGCAGTGGCTTGCGGCTGCGGGTATAGCAGTATTTTATCGGCGCACCCAGAAGCCCGAAAATATCAGATATCAATGCCAAAATCTGAACCACCTTGACCCCAAAAGCCTGCATGCATGCCTATTTTCTGCTCTGGGGCCAGGCATCTTCGCAGTTGCCCGTCAGGCGCGTCCCCAGCAGCTTTTTCGAATACTGACGCACTGCAGAGTGAGGGGTTCACATTTGAACACAACGCCTGGTTCTTGCACGTTCGGTTGTCGTGGGTAATTTGCGAGTTGAGCCTTCGTGCCACCGTCATGCGACCAGCAAGAATTGCATTCGGCCGCACCATTTGCAATCTCTTTCAGTCAGCCTCATCGTTGCGAGCACTCACCATCGTCGCATCATCACCGGCATTATCTTCATGTTACATCAGCACACTGCGATCAGACGACGTCCTGCAAATAACCCAGCCACTTGTGCTAGGAGAGTGGTGATGAGATCATCGGATGACAGCCGCATGCCTGCCACCTTTGACATGTCGGTACATGCTTGCGTCTGGCATCGCGGGAACCCGGACCATAGCATACCATAGCTTTGATCACCATACCTAGTAATGCCAAGTATCACGCTAGAATGTATCGTGCCAAGAGTCGGCTGGAGACAAGCGCTGAGGACATAGTGAGACAGGTCGCCTGCACTCCACGATCCCCTGGCAGCCGTTATAAGCTCGTTACAGACCTATGCCAGCACAGACCTCGAAAAGCGAAAGAGTGCCAAAGCAGTCCAAGCCCTGCCCAAGAACCGATCCAGCAGCACCTCTGATGCACCCCGTAGTCCAGAGAGAGTGCGCACTAGACTGCGGCCAGAGCAGGTGTCGATTTTCGCCAGACTCCGAAACCTCGTTTTGAAATAACGGTGGGATTTAGGTGCCCTTGGAGCTTCACGGCTCCTCCCGAAAAGACTGCAACATCCCCACGGCGCTGTGGCAGAAGCGAAATGTTATCAACTTCGCAAGCGCCAAAAACGTGCGTTCTGCAGTGATACCGGTGTTGCCGGCTGAAGGGGCCGGCGTGCGACTTTGCACCACTGCGGGAGACGCAGACCGCCGGGCAACTGCCTCGGGCACCTCACGCCATTATTGAACAAGTCCCTCGACTCCTAACGTAAAGACCCCAACACCACCCTTGTTTGGTGGAAATGCCCCAACCTATATTCAGCTTTGGTCACCACGAATTTCGGAACTCTTCTGTTCTGCTTACATGCATGGACCAGGTAGGCCTCTCGACAAGGCCAGAGAATCATTGAAACCCCTTGCGCATGAAACCCAAACCCAGGCTGCAAAGACCTTCGCTTGCGGGCCCTTGGCAGGGATATGTAGAGTGTAATAGAGTGTAATGAGTGTATGGGTTGGGGATCAAGGGCTTGAGGGCTTGAGGGCTCAGGTGCAGGCCGGAAGGAACCATCCGCCTCTGTTCTGGTTCTAGGTCCGCTTAGGACCAGGGTCCTGGCAGCTGTAGATCCTACTGAAACTAAATTAAATGGTTTGTGTCCTGACCATGAGAAGGAAGATTACAAGAGCAGTTCGAGCCCCCCGATACGGTCAGTACGTACCACTCGGGGTAAATCTTATAGCAGCTAGGGCGTGATAAGAAGACTGCATCAACAACGGTAGCAAAAACCGCAGCACCATCATCTGACTCCACCCACCCAGCCTACGACCCACCCGCCCACCCATACATTGTATCGCTGGTTGCCAGGAACCGTCGGCATGGCAGAAGCCCCACAGGCTGTCGTGAGAGCTAGATTCAGCATTTTATAAATCAGGTTTAGGTTTTGGGATCCTGAATTAGGGTGTAGTTATGGGAAACTTGAGTTTCAGGATTGGTACTGCAGACTCTGGTAGACTGTCTGAGTCCACTCAGCCTTCTACGGTTAAGTTCCGATGTCAGACAATGAAGTGCAGAAAAGCAGCAAGCAGCTTCGACAGGGCGCCCGTCAGCAAGACCCGCTACTGGACGAAAAGCGTCAGCAGTTGCAGGCCGCATTCTCAGGGCCTCTGCTTATGGAGTTTGCAAGGAAGGGCCAGGAAGGGTGGTGCAGGGGCAGTGGGCTGTTAACAAGAATGCCAAACCCTAAAGACACCCGATGCCTGACCACAAGAAGATCCTATGAACCTCTGACTCTCAATACCTTACTACATACGTCCTCCGCAACAGATGGTTCAGGGATGTGCACACCTTGACTTTACATGTTTACCCCTCCCCCATACTCATGAGCTGGAGGGCTCGCCCTTCGGAGAGCGACCACGGGAGCCTTTCACAAGTCCTAGCAGCCCGACAATCTCTGTAGCGTAGTTTTCCGAGGCCATGCTCGCAAAGAAGAGGCCAGGCTGCTCGGAAGGGCCGCACCAAGGGACAAGATGCCAAGACACAACCGGGGTTCTGGAGGTAGATATTGCACGTCTTCCGAGATTGCAGGGGAAGTTCACTGCCTGAGTGCTTTTGAGTCAAAGGCTTGTGCTTTCTCCGAAAACTCCCCAACGCTGCAAGCTAAACCGGTGAATCCAGAAAAACAAAGTCTCGGGTCCACGACTAGTACCAATTCAAGTGCCAAGCATGCCAGGGCAATGGGGTATGCGCAAAGTCCGCCTGCGAAGAAGCCGACGCCGAGATTTGTGGATTAGATTGTACAGACATGGAGACAGCGTGCTCCGAAATGCAAAGCTCCCTCTATGTCCTTCTCAAGCTGTGTGTGTGTGTGTGCGTCTGTGTGTGTCGGTGTGTGTCTGTGTGTGTGTGTGTCTGTGTATGTCTGTGTGTGTGTTTGTGTCTGTGTGTGTGTGTGTGTCTGTGTGTGTGTGTGTGTGTGTCTGTGTGTGTGTGGGTGTCTGTGTGTGTGTGTGTGTGTGTGTGTCTGTGTGTGTCTGTGTGTGTGTGTGTGGGTGGGTGTGTGGGTGTGTGTGGGTGGGTGTGGGTGGGTGTGGGTGGGTGTGGGTGGGTGTGGGTGGGTGTGGGTGGGTGTGGGTGGGTGTGGGTGGGTGTGGGTGGGTGTGGGTGGGTGTGGGTGGGCGGGG
>CAJNDV010036431.1:0-16348 GCA_905221635.1 Symbiodinium sp. CCMP2456
GACTACGACGACTACTACTACTGCTGCTGCTACTGGAGCAGCTACTACTACTACTACTACTACTACTACTGCTGCTGCTGCTGCTACTACTACTACTACTACTACTACTACTACTACCAGTACTAGTACTACTAGCTGGCTAGCTCTAGTGTGGTAGTGAGTTATGTGCAGATGCTGTTGCTGTTTGGAAATTGCAGTGCCCGTAAAGGCATCAGTCCTCCTAGCCAACTGCGACTCCGAGGTGACGTGCCCATCTTCGTAGTCTTGGCTGCAGTGTTGGGGGTCGCAACTTCCCTGCACACCCGTGCGATGCTTGCCGTGTCGGAGTGGAGGCCGCTCCCGGTGCAAAACCGGCAGCATCTTCACATATTCGTAGTATTGAAGAGCTGTGACGAATAAAGTCTGTTTGAAGAGCGCTATCATCATGGTGACCTCTGGATTCATGCACTGAGAACGTCATTGCGATCGTCATTTTCAGTTTAAAGTAGGAACCAATGGTATGTTCACGTGCGCCCGGCAGATTTCGGCGATATCGGTATTTACGGTGTCGTATGTTGTTCGCATGTTGAAAACACAGCGCCTGCCACAATTTACATTTACTCTGCGACTACCATCTACGGACCCCGGCGGCATCGGTACCATGTCGAAAACGTCATCAGTTTTTGCCATTTTCCACCATGCACAGACCCCGGTATTTACAGTGCCGGTGCACATTTGGTGACCAAGCCATTCCCGAACGATGATAATGTCCAGGCTACCCCTGCCGGCCTTGTGAGCGAGCCATATGCGAACTATGAAAGAATCCATGCTTCCATTGCTTGGTTTGTCACCGGGCGATGCCCGAACGATGATAGCGTGCATGCTACCAGTCAGCCATTTTTGACCAAGCCATGCCCGAAGGAGGACAACGTCCATGCTACCAGCAGCAGCAGCTGCTGCTGCTGCTGCTACTACTAGTACTACTGCTGCTACTACTACCACTACCACTACCGCTACCACGACTACTACTTACTACTGTACTGCCTGCTAGTGTGCAGCCTCACCTCGTTCTGTTATGTTCTGTTCCCAATCATTCCCCTTGTAGAACCATCATCATCGTTGCAATTATAGCCGATATCACGCACGCAACAGTGACCTAACTAACATGGCAATGTTTCCTTCGGCTACCACTGCCACTTCTTCGAATCTTCAAAAACTTCATGTTTGGGTGTGTGATTGGGTTTAGGCTCATACTTAACATGCTTGACGTCTTGTTCTTCATGAGTTTGAACCTACATTTTTCACAGGCTTTCATTGATCGTGACCAGCTTTCGTACAGTAACCACATGTAACCACGGAGTGCGTGAATAGTAGCACCACTTGCAATATGATGGCTTTTCTGTTTCTGACGCTGCGACAGCTGTTCTTCTGCATACCCGTGCACAGCTGCTGATACTTGTGTCTGAATACATCGTACCCTGCCGACTGAGCATGACTCCAAGCTTCATCAGTGAACGATTGTCACGCTTGTGACGCTATTATCCCAGAGCTTGCAATCGGCGACAGATTCTGCTTGATCCCCTGCAGCTGCAACCTAAGATTCGAGCCTGCAGCGTCCTCGTTTCGAAAACCCGCACCTGCATGTCACAGGCGGGAAATGCGGTCTCGGTGGCAGCGCCTGCAGCCCTGGGCGGAAGCTCGGCCCAACAACGTAGAGCCAGAAACCTCACTTGTCTTGTTCTTGTTATGCTGTGACGGTGACGACGACGGCGGCACCACCAGCAGTGCGGCTGCTCCTCCCGCTGCAACAACAGCAGCAACAACAATGACGCAAGAACAACACCTGCTGCTGCTGCTGTCCCAGAGGCAAATCCGTAAACTACGGCTCGCGAGCCGGGGGTAAGGTCATCGTGGAGACCTCTCTGTACGTCTCCTTCACTGCTCTTCTCTCGATGCCTCTTGGCTCGGACTCGGCAGAAATATACAGGTTCAGGTTCATGGGCCTGCCTAACTCCAAGCCCGAGTTGAATGCCGAGACTGAAGGTGCCACGCCGGCAAGAGGTCGCACGGGGTGTCTGGGATTCCGACTTACAGGTGACAAGCAATCCGGCAATCGGTCAGGACTCAGCAGTCGAGGGCACATGTAAACCCCGGCCTACATTTGAAGCGTCATGGAATTCGAAGTTTGCAAATTATGGAGATTTGAACCCGAGACTTCCTGAGATTCCCGAGACTGACTCCAGCGACTCTCGTTTCTGGTAAGTCCCGAGCCTTTTTCGTTTATGAGACTTTGCCACCCCAGGCTTGTCTCTCTCCTGGCATCGTGCACGGAGGCTCGCATTGCGCAACACGTTTTTGCATTTCCCCTCACGAAATGCTTTGAACCTGGAGTTACGAAATGCAGCAAACACTGAACCGCATCCGTACTACGCCTTCGACCCTGAATGCTAAAGCCTTTACCGAAGCTGCAAACCCGAAGCCTGAGCCCCAGACTCTGAATCCGAAACTCAGCTTGAGGGGTGGTCTGGATGAGTTCACATGGCCGTGGGATTCGCGGCGTAGCAGTCAGTTAGTCAGTCTGTCTGTCAGTGTGCCTGTGTGTCTCAGCCAGATGCACAGTTGTTATCAGTTGTTCCCTCCACCATCGTCAGCAACGTGATCTTGATTTTTGGCGCCACAAGTCTCCACATCGCCGAATCACATGAACAACCAGGTCCAATTCGCGTACACGCGCATGTGTTTGCATGTGTATGTATGTATGTATGTATGTATGTATGTATGTATGTATGTATGTATGTATGTATTTATATATGTATGTGTTTGTATATGTATATGTATATGTATGTGTATATGTATGTGTATGTGTATACGTATACGTATATGTATGTTGCATGTGGCGTGTGTGCATGTGCGAATGCATGTGTGCATGTTTGTATGTGGTCATGTATATGTATGCATGCATGTATGTATGTCTATGAGTGGGTTTGTTTTTTTGCTCGTTTGTTTGGTTGGATTTGGGGTTCTTATGAGTCGCAGTTTGAAACATCATTGCGTAATGTGCATGGGTCATGCTTTTGACATTTTGCAGTGATGGAAGCTTCGATCGTAGATTCGTCCTTACACAAAGCAGGTTGGCAAGAACTTTTGTGAATGGGCTCGGCCGCTACAGTGGGCTGAGCACCGTGAGCATGCAAACGCTTCCTGTGCCGAGCGGTTGGTCAACTCTAATTTATGCAGGCTGCTAGGGTTCGACCGTCCAAACGGCTTTCATAAGTTCAGGCCGGATGGAAAGTACCGACGGCCTTGTTCACGCATGCGTTTTCGCAGTTTAATGTCAACTCTGAACATTGAACAGTTGTCTCACTAGTAGGTTCGCGCAGCCCTCAGCGACTTCAACTCACAGTTGGCCACACAGCCACACAGTGTCTTCGTTTCACGACGAGTGACAAGTCCATGCAGTTCTGGGGCGCATTCACAGCAGACATCTGCACAAAGCGTTGCAGCCACGTGCTTGTTTCTTACTGAGTTTCTGCGTTTGTTTGCTTGTTTGTTTGTTTTGCTTGTGCGTTTTGTTCGTTCGTTGGTTTGCTTGCTTGTTTGTTCGTTGGTTTGTGCGTTGTTTGATATGTTATGCTTGTTTTCTTGTTTGTTCCTTGTTGGTTTGTTTGTTTCTGCATGTGAATAGGGTGATCCAGCATGTTGCCATGGCCACAGGAAGGCCAATCTGGGTTGGAGTACGTGGCCTTGAACTGCCCCGAGGCGCGACAGCGCTGTTCGCTCCAAAGCCTTGTTTGGTCAATCAAAGCCATATGATATGTCTTTCGGGGTTTTCTTGCACTTACGCGACACCCAGGGCCAGTACAACCCCATCGCCTCGCTTCTGGTGGCCACATCTCACAGTGCCTGCGATGTATTGGACATGGCGACTAGCGAGGATTTGTTCTGGAGTCATGGTTGTAAGTCTTTCGGAAAAGCAGAAATGTGCTTCCCGTTGGCAGAACTAACAGCCCTCTCTTGATTCAACAACTCTCGGATCTTCTTCCTTGGCCGTCCACCTGCCAGGCTCAGTGAAGCTGCTCTTCTCTGGCAACAATGCCGGCCGGCTTCTCATCACCCGGAGGATTCACGGATAACTGTTCGATCGCAAGAAGCATCATAAGGTTCCAAAAGGCTCATTGTATTAATTATGGCACTCGTGTATTGTGCCTTTTATCCTATAACTTCTGAGCATCGCTCACCCTACTTGGAGGCCCATCTTCAACAGACAGCCGTAGAGCAGCGATGAGGGGAGAAGGGATGTACATCTTTCGGTCGTTGTTGTTTGCAGCTCAAGTTCGGCCCCAACCCAGTTTCTTGGAGGCAACACTTCAGCCGTAGACCGTGCTCCCAGTTCCCTGGCTTCCCGAAAGGGTTGCTTCCTCGAGCCCCAAGGTGAGATCCACGCGGCTTCGAGCTTTTTGGCGTTCTTGACATACAGCTCGCTGAATATAGGCCACTGGACCCAGGGCGGCAAAGTAAGTGGCTCAGGATAATGTCAAGCATCAGTAGCATTCGTCTGGTATCATCCCGTGCAAGATGACCCTGACCTACAGTTCCTCTTTGAACCAAGTTGCTAGACAGGATAGCTTGTGAATCATGTGCGAGGGGAGGGAGAAGGTGGAGACGACAACGACGACGACGACTACTACTACTTCTACTTCTACTTCTACTTCTGCTTCTACTTCTACTTCTACTTCTACTTCTACTTCTACTTCTACTTCTACTTCTACTTCTACTTCTACTTCTACTTCTACTTCTACTACTTCTACTACTTCCACTACTACTTCTACTGCTTCTTCTACTACTTCTTCTACTGCTTGTTCTACTGCTACTACCACTACTACTACTACTACTACTACTACTACTACTACTACTGCTACTGCTACTACTGCTACTACTGCTACTCTGCTACTCTGCTACTACTACTACTACTACGACGACGACGACGACTACTACTACTACTCCTGCTGCTACTAGTACTACTACTACTACTACTACTACTACTACTACTACTACTACTTCTACTTCTACTTCTACTCCTATTGCTGCAGTGCCACTGCCACTGCCACTGCCGCTGCCGCTGCCGCTGCCGCTGCCGCTGCTACTACGGCCACTAGTACTAATGCCACGCTTCTGCTATTACCATTACCACCACCTCCATCTCCACGGCCACTACCACTAAGGCAAATCCCGCCGCATCCGCTGCCGAAGGCAAATCCTCCAACAAAAACGAGTTCTGAGCTTGACAGACTCTTGACTGCTGCAAGAGTGCCCGAAGAAGCTGATACGCCGTGGTGCCTTGGAGGGAGTTCCTGACATCGTCACACCCTCTTGGTTTTCTGTGCTTCACCACCCAAGATGGAGCGCCTTCTTTGCGGCAGGCTTCGCAAACTGGGTGGGTATTCAGAGGCCACCAAAAACCGCGGCAGAAGCGTTGCGCAAGCTCCTACTGCTACTACCACTACTACTACTACTACTACTACTACTACTACTACTACTACTGCTACTGCTACTCTGCTACTACTACTACTACTACTACTACTACTACTACTGCTACTGCCACTGCCACTGCCACTGCCACTGCTACTACTACTACTACTACTACTACTACTACTGCTACTACTACTACTACTACGACTACTACTACTACTTTTACTTTTGCTACTACTTCCACCTCTTGCTGCCTGTACTTCTACTGCTGCTGCTACCTCTGCCACCGTCTTTTGTTGTTTTGCACTGGAACCGTCCTGAGATATCGTCAGTTCATCACCATAAGTATCATCGTCAGCCTTACCTTTCCGCTGCTCTTCAGCACTACAATCACTGTCGTCACCACCCTCCTCCTACTACTCCTCCTTGTGGCCGTGATAATCCTCGTTGTCGTTGACTCCGTCTCCTTGTGATGGTGCTTCGCTTTGTAACTTGTTATGGTTCATTCCAGTAGAACGTAGAAGTGCCATCATGGCGCAGGGCTGGCAGGACTTCCGGTGCCCGGTGGAGCCTTTACCGTGGCCTGGACTGTTCCTGGGTCGGGTTTCGGGCGCGGGGTGAGGCACCATGCGCGGAGTCGGTTGCCAGAGTGCTTGAAGAGTTACTTTTGGTGCTTTGGCTCTTGTCAGTTTTGGCTTTTCGGATTTCCCTTGCGTCTCCAGTGTTCGGGTTTACTGAAAAATTTGGGCTCTCGCTTCAGCACTGGGTACCAGCACGGCCTGTGAGCCCCAGCCGAAGGACTAATTTGTAAACGCTTCAGTCCCCGTCGAACGCTTGTTTTTTTGGGTGACAGGTATGGCGGAGGTTTGGAACGTGTGGCTACAGCTTTTCATTCAGTTACTTTGGGTTCAACATCAGCCTTCACAGGTTGAGCTACTTGGCTGATCTTCCTGGTGCAAGCCTTCAGTTCGGGTTGAATTTGCACTTACTTCGGCACTGAGGTTGGCAAGTGGATGGTGATGGTCATGGTGATGGTGGTTATGATGGTGGTGATGATGATGATGATGCGATGCGGATGATGCGGTTACAAGTTGAAGCCAGTCCGACAACTGTGCTAATCCGATAGTGACGATGATCATGGTGGTGATGATGATGATGGTGATAACGATGATTGCGATGCTAGTTGAAAGTGTTGATGGTCTGACGGTTGTGAAAATGGTGATCGCAACAGTGATGATCATGGTATATATCATCTGCATCATCAACAACATGGTCTGAGCCGTCATCGCCAGTGTTATTGCCGCGGCGCCACATGGTCTTGATCATCTGAAAATCGTCTGCACATAACTCTTCTTGTGTGCAAGACCCATCATCAGCATCAACGCCGCGATCTCTACCATTCCTACCGCTTAACTGATTGCCATCGCCAACACCATTAACGTCTTCTTCTTCTTCTTCAGGATCATCTGCATCATCGTCATCATCCACATCGTCATCATCACTCGCTGCAGTTCAATGAACGCAGTCGCGGGCCGCGATGGACCAGCGATTGCTCAAGGAGGTGGCCTGCGCATACCTGCGTCGGGACAGCGCCGAATCTGACGAGTGCGTACGCCTCCCACGGTTATGAAGATAGATTCGTCTTGTCGCCGTTCCCATGAGCCTGCAAGGCATGATCTCGGCTATGAACGGCCGAGTCAACCTCGCAACCACAATCTTCCCCTGAGTCGCTTGTTATTGAAGCCGTGTCGCAGTCGACATCGTCCCGAATCATGCGCTTTCCGAAATATGCGAGAGGATACTTTCCTTCGGCACCAACAGTCGGCGGGATGTCAAGACCTCTGTTGTATAAACCCATACGGTGGCGCAGCTCGCGGAGCGTGATGCTGGAGCACACGACCTTCGACTCCCAAGGTGTCGCTTGTGGACGTCAGCACGGCAAGTGCATGTAAGTTCATTTTGCTTCACAATCATGAGGATATGCTTGGCGCATTAGCCGCGGTCCCCCTCGGACGGAGCACTCGTCAGGCGCGAAGAGAGCGTCCACAACTCGAGTTGGAAGCATTTTTAGATTCTAGATCCAAAGTCGGATCATCACGGAATAGCTACTGTAGCTCGTGTAGTGGGTCAGGCACTGTCAGCAAAGACCCAGGGTGCAGTGGAATATTGATGGTGTTGGTGTTTCCGGAGAGTAGGAGTCGTGGTGATGGTAGGCGCGTGGAGATGGCGATGTTGATGACGTGGCGGTAATCATGCTCTGACAGTTGTCTTGTTGGTGGTTGTGGTAGAGGTTGCAGTGGTGATGAGGTTCGGGATGGTGATGACCATCGTGGCAAACGCAATGTTGATGACGTTAATGTCTTTCGGACCCGGCCCAAAGAGATCAGCAAACGAGGCTACCATGCTCATGGGCGGGCTCTTCGGTCGCTTCGCCGGTGCTCTTTGTGGAGACCTGGGACTGTCGACGTCAGTTTCAGGCCAGGCCCTGGTAGCAGTTTCAGCAATCATGAAGACATTTTGCCGCCCATGCCGTCGTGGTCGTCGTCACCGTCGGTAGATTTGCAGAACTACGAGCTTTGCTGCCGCTATTGCTGCTCGGCATCGCGCTCGACCCCGGACCCCGGACCCGGACATCGAGGACATGAGGAGGAAAAGCAGGAGCAGGACAGGGAGAATGAGGAATGGGAGGAATGAGCGCGATGCTGCTGACACTATGGGGCCTCTAGGATCTAGGCGGGGAAGAGGCATCCTGGTCTTCTCCAGTTTCACGCTCGCACGGCTGCTTCGGATGTCAGACCGCCGAAGCTCCAAGAACAGTTGTTATACGCCTAAACTGCAAGACTCCCTACAACTTTGCAGGGGTCTTCGCTGTCGTCGGAAGTGCCAGAGACCCAGCTTCAGGAAGAGGCCTAGCCTAGTGCATTGCACTATGCCGGAAATTCTTCAGTACAGGGACAATGCCTGTTTTCCCGGCCTTCGCCTACAAGGCTCTCTTGGTGCGAATGCGTTCGCTTCTAGTCGCAGGCGTGGCAAACCATGTCTCAGGCTGCTTTCCGTAGCAAAAGAGGCTGTCTGCCGATCCACGCCTCTGGACTGTCAACTCAAGACGGCAGTCGGCTGAGGCTGCAATGTTGTGTGGCTTCAAGCAGATGACGCTGGCCTCGGTCGGGGGCTTGCCACGGGTGCTAGCTGCTAGTATTGCAGGAGGCTGAAATGGATCTTGGCAAATGCGGACTTTCCGAACATGGCTTTCTCTGTAAATGCTTCTGTTTCCCATCACATCGTCTAAAACTTGTCTACTTCAGCTGGTGTACTATTGTCTAGATCATTCACTGAGCAACTGGCTGAAAGCATCACAATCATAATAAAGGGAAGTAAAGCAGAAAAGCTACATAATCTTCTTACCACAGGAGGGGCAGAAATAGTGACACGTTGTCAAGGATTTGTACAGGAGCAGCAAGACAGAGACTCATATCAGAGCTGTCGATGATCGGTAACTTTGCTGTCGTGGACAGCATTGATGGGAACTACAAACATGGCAGAAAGATCCGGAAGGACCGCGATGCTAATCACGACGGTACGGAGAATGCCTTTGAGTAAGTATTTTCTAGCTGTTGTCTCTGGTTTCCTGGCCAGGTTCTGATTGTTGTGGAGTGCGTCAATGACTTGAGCCGGCGCGGCTGCAAGAAGCACTTCCAGAGACCCCGGCTTAGGCTAGGCCCTTGGGTTGGGTTTCTCGAATGGAGTTCCTGTGCTGAGGGATTTGGGACCAGCCCTGTTCATGTTTGAACCTCAGGCAGAAAGGCCCTCTACGTAGTCCTCCAGAGCCCGAAGCCAACTGCAGGCTCCCACTTGGTGTACTGTTGGACTCGGAAAGCTGACGCCCAGCACTTTCAGGCCTTGCCCCCATCGTTATGCTCGGCGTGGCGGTGTCCATGGCAGTAAACTGGGCCATCAACGACCGAGGCCACGACGAGGAGGCCGCGCACGGAGGGTTTTGACGAGCTTGATCGGCCTGCGGCTGTGCACAAGATCCCAAGTGAGAAGCCTAAGCCCTTAGATGGCCCACGGAAGAGCTGAAGGACCCTGAGACTTCGGCCCTCAAACCCTCAACCATCTCAAGCCCTAAGCACCGCCGCAGGTGATTCACCGGCGCCAACTTCCCTTCCTGGAAGGAGAGCCACCGCGGGCCCTCGACGCCCAGGCCTTTCCCTTCGCGTTTGCCTGAGGGGTTGGAGCCGAACGAAGGCGTAGGCCCAGGCCTCTTCGTAGACTTCAGTGAACTTCGGAGACAATCACGGGCAACTATAGGACATCTCGCAGCTTGGGTTGGAAATGTTGGATGAATGTCTGTTCCTGTGCTTCGAGCAGCGTGGGTGGGACGTTGTACTGGAGGACTAATGGTATGTAGTGGTGATAGTTTTGTTGTTGTCGCCACCATCGGAGTCATAGTTCGGCGTCCACGATGGCGTCTTTTTTTAGTTGTCTGAATTTTCTGTTGCGATTGCTTTCTCTGGTTTGCATGTTGTTGTGTGTGCAGCCGATGTACACAAAACGGTGGTGCTCGCCGTGACTCGGGCGTACACCACGACTGTGCTGCTGAAGTGCTCAAATGTGTACGTGGAGCAGTGCAGTTGGGTGCGCTGGCATAAGTGTCGGATGGTCTGTAAGTGGACGTGTTGTTGTTTTGTGTGGTACTTGTTGGCATGTAGAAGTGTGCAGCGGCCTAGCCACAGGCAAATTTCGTGGGCTTTGCTGGAGAAGGATTCTGCTTCGGGTAATAAGTGTGACAGGGTATTGATAATGTTGGTAAGGTGTGTGGTGTGCTGCGTGAAATGTGAGTCTGCCAAATGCTGCGTATCCTGTGTCACGAGTCACTCCATGAAGTGAGCGATGATGCCGAGGACACAAATCAGGTGTGTTGTCTGTAGCTTTCGGATGTGTTGGGGTGGCAAGCCCCAAATTTCAGCGTTTTTGCGGAGTTGGTCGGTTTGTTCCGTGGTAAGATGTGGCTGTTGTCGCAAGAGCTCATCGATGTGGCTGTGGAGTTCTTGTGTCTTGTTGTCCGACATCTTCAGCGTGCCAATCCATCGTTTTATTCCGGCATCTGAGTGGGCACCCATGTAGTTCTGAGAGAACCATTGGGACGGTGCTGACGGCGTAGCAAATATATCAGGTTTTCCTGGCCTTGCTGGTGCACCTGGCAGTTGGGTTTGAATTTTGTGGCGCTTGATGGAGGAGGGTGGTGGACTGTCTGTGACAGAAATGGCGTTGGTGGGTGGTGGGGGTGTAGTGGTCGCAAAGAAGGTTGGGGAAGGTGGAATGGGTAGTGGTACAGCTGGTGATTTGTCAGTGGGTAGTGACGTAGGTGCTGGGGAGGCGGGTGGTGCGTGGCGCTTCGCCGGTGGTGTGGAGGGGGTCGGGGGTTCTTGGGTGTGTCCCTTGTCTGGGGCAAGTTGTGCTTTGGCCTCGGCCAGTTCCTGCTCGAGCTGAAGGATGCGGTGGTTGGATTGCGGGTCTGATGCTTCACCTGTGTTGCTGGGTGGATCATGGATGAGGCCACTCAGGTACTCGTAAAATTCGTCTGCAAGTGTTGACATGGCTTGTTTTCTAGTGGGGTTGGGGATGGGTGGTATTGCGCATTGGCAGTGTGCCATGGCGGCTCCGTCGAGGTCCAGCTTGCCGTGGCTGATGCGTGACATGAGTTCAGTAATGAACATCGCATGGGCGACATTGCGGGTGTATATTGGATATGTTTCCAGTCCGTGGCAAATGTTGCGGATCCAATAAGAGGTCCAGGAATGCCGTGTGATGGCAAGCACCGGTAGTGTCTCAATTGGGCAGCCCGCTATGCCCAGTCGTTCCGACCACGGTGTCCTCTTGATGATTTTTGTCAGGTCGTGTCCAAAAATGACTTTGCAGTCATGGTAATCGGGTGATGTTACAAAGTCGCTGGGGAGTGGGGGGGCTTGGAATGCGTGTGTTGTGTTGGTGCGTGCTGGCGTTAGAGCCGTAGTGTTGTGTCACGGTGGGGGTTGCGGTGGGAATGTGTGTTGGTGGCGGGTTGGTGTCGATTGGCGGGTGGCTCCAAAGCACGCGGGTTCGCCGAGGTCGCTGGGTTCTGTGTTGCTTGGTGCAGCTGTGTGGCTCTGGACAGGATGCCGCTGGGTGGCCTGTACGTGCCTCTGTGCCCTAATGGTGGTGGGGGCAGTGGCTGCATGATCAAAACTGTATGTTGTGCTAATGTGTTCTGCGTCCTTGAGCCTGCGGGTGCATCTAGCGTGACAGCGTGATGAACATGCGGACGACATGCTCACACTGCACTGCTGTAGGCGGCACGGCATGTTGTACATGCAGTCCTTCCGCGTCAATCGGAGTCCGAGTCAAACCTAAAAGAGACTCTCTTTTGGAAAAAGACTGATGGACAGTCACGGAGAAAATGACATGCACACCTATACCGCGCTCTCACAAGCATCTTAGCACAAGCGGTTGACGATGACGTTGTCCGAGTTGTTGTAGTTGTAGTCATTGTGCATGTGCTGATGTTGATCATGTTGTGTGTCTCCATCTGATATTCGTCACTGTACGCAAGAAGCATCGAGTCGCTGGATCCTTCTGGGTCGTGGCTGTGTGTTGAGGGATGTTGGTTCTTGGATTTGCTCTTCCTGCGAGCTTGCTTTGAAGTTTTGTGTGACGTCTTTTTTTATTTTTCTGTTTGTCTTTGCGGCTGTTGTTGCGTGGCTCCTTGGAGGAGCTTGCAGGAGTCCTGTGTGATGCTGCTTTGTTGCTTTTCATAGCTGATGTTGTCCCAGTCTGTTGGTGTTTTAGAAGTGTCGATGAGGACTGGCCCTGCTGCTCCAAGAAATCCCAAGCTGAGTGCCGCGACGCTGCTTCATCTGAAGCCGTGCGCCTGAGGCGTGGGGTATGGGGTGAAGGAAAGGGTTAATGCCAGGTGTGCAAAATGATGAGTGTTGCACAGCGTCGCATGCTAGTTTCATTGAAGCGGCGGCTAACGGTTGTGTCCGACTGGCAGAACAGCTTTTATTCACAGATGCCCGGCGTGGGCCCCCCAGCGTTCTGGGTTTCTGAATATGCCGCGCCGGCGGCATATGTAAGCTTCGTCTTGGACAGAGCCCCAATAGGCTTTATAGTGGGACACTGTCCCACGATATTCCCCTACCAAAATAAAGTCTTGCCTGCCCTTGGGCTTCTTCAACAATTGAGGCCGTCACCTGTAGGGACCACTCCGCTAGGGCCCCTGGTGTACCCGATCCGTACACCACATTTGCCTGTGCACGGCCTGCCTGTGGAAGGGAGCTCGGACGTATCTGTCCCTCACGAAGGATTTCGTACCCACTTTGGAAGTCTGTTCCATGGGTGAAACAAAAGGTGTGAACTGCTGGTGGGGATCGTGACCACTGTTGTGGTGTCACGGGTTCCTTGAAAGGAACCGTTTTGGACTGCAGCAGTGATGGGTCGTCCAATGGTAGTAGGAGGGCTGGGTAGATCCCGTCAATCTCGATGAACTTGAGGGGCTGTAGTCCCTGTTGATTCGGTACGCAATCCGAGGCGAGCAGCATTTGTGAAAAGGCCGTAAAATGGTCTGTGCTTTCTGAACCCGCGCATTCCCGCAGTTGATCCAAAAGGTCTTCTGCCTCCCGAATGTCGTACGGGACCAACCCGGGCCGTTGTTGGGCTGGTATTTGTGCCGCTGGCGTGATGTCTCTGCAGGGCGGCAGTTCTTTGGTGAAAACGTCGAATGGTTTGTCCTGTCGTTGCTGGGGGGGTTGCTGTGGGTTTTGCGTTGTCTTTGGTGCTGAGGTGCCGTAGCTGTTGGTGGTGGGGTTCATGGCGAAGGCAATGCGTTGGAATTGTTGTCTCAGAACTGGTGGAGGTCGGAGGACAATGCCCGGTCTGGGGGATTTGCCAGTGCTGCTGCGTGAGGGTGAGCGCGAAGGTGCGTCGGAACGTTTGTTGCGGTAGGATCTGGGTGTAAAGGTGTTGCAAGTTCGGTGGCGCTTGTGTCTGCGCGTGGGGCGGCATCTAGTGGTACTGCGGGAGTCCCTGTTTTTTTCGCGGCGCAGTCTGCGAGACTCCTTGGATGAGATGGTTTCCTACTGGTGGATCTGTCGGAAAAATGTGCCGGTGCGTTGGTGTCCTGCCCAGTTGTGGGTGCCTGGGATGAACTTAGTGGTTGCTGTAGTGTCATGGGTGGTTGTGTAGGCTGTTGTTGTGGTGCATAAGGTTGTGCGGGTGGTGAGAATTGCGAAGGCAGCGTAGTGGGTGCTGGCATTTGGACTTGTGCCGGGTTTGCGAACCCTGTTGGGGCTGGTGGTGGTGGGTACGGATGTGGCTGAGTTGTGAGACTGACGTCGTGGACTATGCAGTGCATGATTGGTTGTGTTGGTTGTGGTGGTTGAGTCGTTGTGGGAGGTGGTTGTTGTGCAGTAGTGTTGAGTGGCATGTGGCTTGTGTAAGATTGCATAGGAATGGGTTGCGGATGTTGCTGTTGTTGCATCGGTGGCATTGGCGCGGGTTGTTGCATCATTGGTACGGGTATGTGCTGATTTGCCGTCTCTAGTTGGGGAGGCATGTGAGCAGGTGTTCCTGCTTGTATCGTTGTTGTGTATCCGTAGTGCTGAGGATCGTTGGGGCTTGCTGCCACAAGCCAGGTGGATACTGCTGTGTGGCGGGGGGTTGCTGCGGGGTGCTGTGCCATCCCGCATGTCATCGAATTGAATGGAGCTCGTCGGGCGGTGTGGAGGCCCGGCCTGTCGTGGTGCATACGTGTGTATTTGCTGCTGCCCCGGTTGTTGTTATAGAGGCTGCTGTGGTTGCCCTTGTTGGTACAGCACCTGCGGTGGGTGCAACATGCTTGGATGCAGCTGTGGCTGCATCGTTTGTGTCTGCTGGACCAGCAGCTGGCCATCTTGGGCGAAAGGATTGCCCGGGTGAAGCGGAATCATTGCTGTGCTTGCTGCTGCTTGTGCAGATACAGCTAGCCCATCTGGTCATTGTGCGACGAGAAGGATGCATTAGCAATTACGTTACCCTAATGCCCTAATGCATTAGATTTCATGTCGGAACACATGCCGTCCTGTGCAAAGGCAGAATAGAGAGGAGCAAGGAAATAATGCAGGAAGGTGGCGGAGGTAACGGCGCGTGCACAGCTCACACTACAGTTACCAGGTGCACATGCCGATCTGCACATGTCTTGTTTCGACCTGGACAAGAGGGGTCCGGTCAGCTCACATGAAGCGGGCTTCGCGGACCCAGCACGGGGCCTCATGAATACGAGAGGGTCCCCGAAGGGCGTAAACGGATCCCGTTCAACGAGGACTGCCTCCGATGGAGACCACCACGGCGCCGTGACGGGAAGCCGTCGTATTACACTGAGAAAGTGTTGTCTGCACTCTCGGATGGATGTCCACAAGGAAGGTTACACTAGCTGTTGCACAACATGTAATGCAGTAGTGTCATGCACGTCATGCACATGGAGCCATTGTGCAGGACCGACTGTAGCGAACATGCAGGCTTTCACTCTAGCGTTGGTTTCTCCAGTGCCACGGGGCCCACTGACTAATCCGAAGGTACACAAGACTGATCAGGTCTTGCTTCCCACTTGCATCTACAGCTTCGTTGAGTGTGGTAGGATGTAAGTGCCACATTCCTCTGCAAATCAAATTTCCGGTACCTGCCGACATGATTTTGGCTGCATGTGAGATTGCAGGCGAGAATACGCGCAAGGGTTGTGAACCCCTCATCTCACGTACGAGAGAAGTGCACACACACACACACACATGCACAAACCACATCCTGCAGGTCGCCCTCGATCTTTGCCCCCTTCTGCCACACGATGCTGTGATGCGGCTCGGTGTACTGAGTCCGGTTGACATTCTGGGTTTATGTTTCTGTTAGTGGCCGAAAGGTCCTCGCTCATGCCCTTTCGGTCCAGACTTTCGTCAGCCTCAGTCCACTATTGCGAGATAGTGATGCTCGCATTGTCCCTACTCCAATCAGTTTTTTCGACCTCGGGTGCATCAGGGCCTTCAGGAACTTGTGGGTAATCGCGTTTGGAAATATTTGCAACGGAGCTTCAATGTAAGATGAGGCCGCCCGAGGCAACGATGCTGCAGGCGCTCCTGGAAAGACCCCGTGCTGCCAGGGTGTTTCAATCTTCAGCCCTCTGTTGCTGTCACGGTTTATCCTGGTCAGCGAATTGGTGCTCTTCTCAATGGGGTCCTTCTCCGAAAATACTAGTGCTTAGATTCAGACACCTGGAATCTGCAGATTTAGAGGTTTGCCGGCTTGTTCATCGGGGGCTGGGACCACGAGTGGTCGACGGCAGGTGCAGCGAGCCCTGGACCATCGCGATGTTCACTACTTCCCCGTTAGGGTTCCGAGCTCAGAGTTCCAACCATCGGAAAAGTTCCGAGATTCGGGGGAGCTTCAGTGTGGTTTGATCGATCAGCCCGAAGTTCCTTAATCCTGGGCCTACGCGTGCTCAGCCAGCCCCAAACCGACTTGGGTGTTTTGGTTCAACTCTTTGGGGAGATGCTCTTTTGCGGAGCAGAAGCCTTCCCAAGTAGGTGTGAAACGTTCCTGTGCCGCACTGAGTGCTTTAGGTTTGGGGGTGTTGCAGTATAGCGGCTATAGCGGTTGTGTATTCCTTAAAGGTCAGTGGTTTGTGAGCGGGCGTTCGGGAGGTTTGCACGAGAATCGATAGCTGCATGCCCTAGCCTTGCCAGTATAATTGCCGTCCCCTTCATCCTGCTTGTGCCCCTGCGCTGATCCTGCTGCTGCTGCTGCTGCTGCTGCTGCTGTTGCTGCCGCTACTGAGGCTTCTGCTGCGGCTGTTGCCATGCAGTATTACTGACTAGTACTACTGCTACTACTACTA
>CAJNDV010036432.1:0-12256 GCA_905221635.1 Symbiodinium sp. CCMP2456
GGGCTTTAGGTTTGAAGGTCCGCTGTTCCGTGTGCTTGTTGACCTACTCATGGCTGCTGAGACTGGTCCAGCTGATTGCTCCAAGATAGCGCTGGCCCGGGTACTGTAGAAGGCCCAACATGCAGCAAGGGCTGCGAACATACGGAACGGCGACCTAGAGTCGCACGCTGCGCTCCTCTACATATCGTTCACTGGTTCAGCTGACTGCTGCAAGATGGCGCTGGCCTGGGCGCAGCATGAGTCGGAAAGGAGTCCAGTGTGCTCAGGACTGGGTAGAAGGAGCAGCAATGATGGACATAGAGTATAGAAAAAAAACCACTGCTTCGGCCCTGACGTAGCTGGAGGCAGCTGGAACCTGAGATAAGGGCTACGAACGTACGGAACAGCGACGAAGAGTCACACAATGCGCTGCTCTATATATCGTTCATGGCTGCCGAGACTGGTTCAGCTGTTGTAGCCGTAGCCCTCGCTCTGGCACTGGCAGAACTAACAGGGGCCAAATGCAGCCGTCCTTACTTGGCTTTGTCCTTGAGATCACCCCCCATCAAGGGTTTGGCACTGCCTCTCCCAAATCAGCCAGACTTGCCGGAAACTGTCAACGTGATCATGGGTGATGGAGGGCCGACAACAGAATAGCCCGTCTGAGCACCATGTAGCCTCCATTGGCAGGGCTATGAAGCTACGAGTGGCAACCGAAAGCCGTGCGTCTCCCAAACAGCTTCTTGGGTTGCTCACCCAGTTCTGGTTCTTCCACTATGGAAAGCGCTCTCCACAACACCCTCTCAGCAAGGCACTGTCAGCGTCGTGCATCCAGCACCGTAGAACTGCTTTTTGCACCAGTGAGGTCCTTGCCTGGAATCCCTCTACCCTGCCCACTGCTGTTCTAGAAATGAAAGCAGAGTCAGGAACAAGGAGGCACCTCTTCCCTCCAGCAGACTACTGCCTCTGTGTCGAAGCATGATCCACTCTCAAGGCGGATCTGGAGCTGCCACTTCTTCCTGGCTTTTAGCCAAGCGATGGCAATCTAGGCTCTTCTAACTTCTACCTGCAGCAGCCCTCACTCTAAGAATGGTCTATGGGTAGCTTCGGTGGAACCTCACTAGAACCTGGAGACGCTCGCGGCCGAACTTCCCACTTCCCCTTCGGCTTCGGCATGCGGGTGCAAGTGTCAGGAACCGCCAGGCACCTCTTGGGGCATTCGCCCTTTTGTGGAGCATCAAGGCCGGGTCGGAGGACGACTTGGGCATTCCGTGTTGATTGGACTCCCCTCTCAGAGGGAAGGCGATCGTGGCTTGCGGCTTGCAGCGAGGCTGGGTTAGAGTGGCCCAGCCAGATTGAACCATGAGTGCAGAGTCTGAAGGTTTATTGACTTCTACTGCGGCCGACTGCGACCTGTCTCTGTGATCAATATTCTGAGGATTGGTTCGACTGCTCCTCCTACTACACTGATTCCGAGTCACGCTGCAGTTGCTCCAGCAGACTACTGCCTCTGTGTCAAAGCATGATCCACTTTCAAGGCGGATCTGGAGCTGCCACTTCCTCCTGGCTTTTAGCCAAGCGATGGCAATCTAGGCTCTTCTGACTTCTACCTGCAGCAGCATTTTACTGCAAGAATGGTCTACGGGTAGCTTCTAGGGCCCCTGCAGAGCAGCTCTGCACTCTCAGCACCGGCTGGCTTCACACGTGCACCTGTTGGTAAACTATTCCATTGTTCTCCCTAGCTGCAGCTGCTTCCCTGTCTACGAGGCACCCTACAACGAGCTTGCCAGCACCCCAGGAAAAAGAAGGCACCGCCTCCCATGCGAATCTGAGGTTGGCCTTTCTGCCCAAACACACACAAGACAAGGCAATGCAATCTCCGCCCGAAGAGCTGCACAGGAATCAAACCGCTTCAATCGCAGTTTACAGTTGAGCGGTTATCAAAACCTCTTTTCAATCCGTTGACGCTGGCTATCAAACTTTTGCGCGCTTATGGTGCGCGCAGCTTCCGCGGAGCCAACTGTCCCTTACGCATTTCAGGTCTTTGCGCACACCCCTTCCGCAAGATACCCTTGCGCACACAAGGACTGCTCATCTGCATAATTACCGGACACTGCCTCAGCAGGCGGAATGGAAAGCAGGGAAGCGTGCCTGGGAACGTCAGAGGCAGAGAAGTTGAGCTCCGGAAAGCCTGATTGATCTTCAAAGGAGTCGTCGATCCAGCAGACCTCGTCTCCGTTTGCCACTTCCGGGCTCGGCTCCAGCCATCGTCTTGCACATGCTTCTTCGTCTCCGGAGAGAGATTACAAGCCGCGAAGACTTCCATGGGTCGAAAGCTCCCGCGGGTTCGATGAGGGCGTGCACTATCCTGGAAGCATTTTCATGTGCCTGCTACTAAAGGGAGCACAGCAACGATCAAGGCGCCTCTAGGGAAAAAGCCCACGTCAGCTCCGTGCCTGGGAACGTCAGAGGCAGAGAAGTTGAGCTCCGGAAACAATGATCTTCAAGGAGTCGTCGATCCAGCAGACCTCGTCTCCGTTTGCCTGCGCTCACAGAGGTTGTGCCTAGGAACAATAATACAATGCCGTGGGGTCGTTGTCGGGGCAGTCATGCCCGGTGACATAGCCTCGGCGTTCCAGGCGTGCCTCGTGAATTTGCAAGATGACAAGATGATTTTAGACAGAAGTGCATCACAAGCCATCACGTTGTCGTGACGTCGGTGACATCATCGGAAACAGTTTCGTGCCTCAGGGCAAGTGCTAAGCGAAACCTTCTGAGGCTTCCAGAACTAGGACACCGCGGCCTCAATCGAAGGGCCGGTGGAGAGGGTCTTCTTCGAGCGAGGGCAGGCGGATGGATGCTTTGGAGCACAGGCAGGCATGGGATGGAATTCCGGATATGAATATGGGGTTCTCTCAGGTAATTGACTTGGATATTGCAAAGCCAGTCTGATCCCCATGGAGCTAGATTCGCCCCCCTGCTCCTGCTGCGCTGCAGGAATATGAAATCTACAACTACGGCCTCCTGGTGCAGGGCATCCCCCCACCCCGGATCCATACCTGCACCTTTGAAAAAGCCCGCGTCAGCTCCCGCGGGTTCGATGAGGGCGCGCACTATCCTGGAAGCCTTTTACATGTGCCTGTATCTTTTTGCTGGCAGTTGCAATCTCGTTTTCGTACTGCAAGGGTGTCCTATCGAGTTTGCATGAATGTTACTGAAAGGTTGATGCAGGCGATACTACTACAGACGTGACTGCAGGGTTGCTGTTGGGCTGCTGTACGGTTGATTAATATGAAGGCAAGGAGAGTTGTATATGTATGGGCTTTTGCACGTGCCCTGCGGCGCCTGAGCGGCGCATCGGGTCAGCAATTAATTATGCATCCTGAAGTGTGGTTTAGATGAATGGAACCCCAACCAAGAGTGTTTCTATTTTCTAAACCGAGGCCTGGATCTGTGCTACTGTGAGCTCGGGGCACTGGGTGTGGAGGCAGCGGTCTGCACCCTAATCGCCTAGCAAAGGTATAGGCCCAGGCCGTGGCCAGCTGCAGTCTTCCTTGCGGGGGTTTGGGTGGGCCGCGCTTGTCTGTTGGGCCGCTTCAGACTCTACACGTACAGGCCCTTGGTGAACCCCAGAACATCCTTCACAAAGCCCAGCTTTGCTTGGTTCATAATTAATACGGCGGCCCGGCCACAGCCCAAGCCCCAAGAAGTGCCGAGGCCAAGGGCAAGCGTGACCCCAGATACCCCCTCGCACTCGGCCACCTCAAGAAATCCCAGTTTTCCGCGGCTTACAGTAGGGAGGCCCCAGCCACAGCCCAAGCGTCAAGAATTGCCGGGCTGACGCAAGCGTCACTGGACTTAGTCCCAAGTCCCATGAGCCGTGCCAGCCCATCGCCTTGTACCAGGCCCTGGGCTTTGCTGAAGTTTGGCTCGCGATGCTGATGGGGCAAACCTGCAAGAGTCCAGAAGAGCAGAACTTTCGCCACCTCAAGGGCTTTGGTCCAAGTGGATACAACCCTTCAGTTTTAGGTTCACACCATGTGCTTTTTTGGTGATTCGGGGGTGCATGGACGCTTCGTCCTGGTGCTAGCGCGCGAAGCCTCGTTGCCAAACCCAGGCATGGCCAACACACCAGCAAACTGTTCAGAGACGACAACGTGAGCCTGCCTTCATGTGCCAACTTGGCATCTGCCCCCGATCTTCAGAGCTGCCAGTGAGGTGGAGGGAGAGGAAAGCCAGTGAAGCTTGCGCTGGCTTGCAGATCGGACTGCATCGCACAAGGAAGCTTGCCTCGGGACTTCGTCTTTGATGACATAGCCATGGGCTAAGTACGAGAAAGATTTTGAGGCACTAGTAAGGGAGCGACTGCCGGTCCTTTGAAACAATACTTAGCAAGCTCTTGCAACAAAGTCCAGCTCGGGAAAGTCCTAGTGCGGCAGCCAATGTGAACAGAGGAACTTGCTTCCTTGCAAACAATATTCAAGTCATTTAGGTGTCTTGGGCCAAACTCTTGCCGCGCTGTGCAAAGACTGCATCCGACACTCACTTCGGCAAGGCAAGACATCTAGTGCTTGAAGTCTTCTGTGTTCACCAAAACAACCAAGCTGCCTCTATGGCATTTGTCTGAACCTGGGTGGGCACAACTGGCTCGTGTTAAGTGCTTCCGCTGGGAGTAAAACATACGAAAAGCAATCGCCCACCAGGCGTGCGTGTCTTCCGGCAATCTGGGCTGCTTGCCACCGGCGTGAGCGCGTCACTGCGCTCCCAGTGTTCGAATTGTACATCTGCGCAGGACGACAGGTGACATGAAACCGTGCGGGTACCGTGATAGCGACCCCTCCTCGACAAGCACAGTGATTTCACGCTACTGGCATCACGAAATCCGGAGGCACGGCACCAAACAAAACCTTTTTCTGGTAGGGAAGGGCGGATCATTCACTGTGACTGAGTAGGAAAGCACACACCAATGGAAATTGACAGCGGGGTGCTGCCGCCATTCCGGCTAACTTCTCAGTGTTCGGGATGTAACTCAACCACGGAAGCTCTCGATGCCACAAGCCTGCATTTTCTGAGCCACACAACGCATGAGCATCGTGCTTCCATGGGTACAAACGCATCTCGGACTCAAGGCAGTGCGTTGGAAGTACGATAGTTGGTGCCGCTGGGCGCATGTTGTTATTCTACCGAAGACTTCGCGGCATGGCCATTTTTGCCGTGCCATCTGCTGCCGCTTATGTATGACCTTGGCAGAACGACAAATGCTTTGATAAGCATCTGATGCCACTGCCCTTGCAAAGCTCCATCACAAATGCCTCCATTACTGTACGGAAAAGTTGTCGGCAATCCTGGCAGGAAGCACTAGCCCGTCGGACCTGTCTGGCAACTGCCGACAAAGGAAGATTTTCAACCAACTTATGCTCTCACAGTTTTTTTGCGTGCTTGCTGCTGCTCTGACTGGTCAGGAGCGCACATTCTGGATGACGGCACGTCATTGCTTGCTTCGATGTTGCATTGCAGGCTGCTCTTTATGGATCTCCCACCTCCTGCTACGTCCTTCCGACGGCCAAGGCAAGGCATCAGGGCAGGCAGCTCCCCAAGAGGCTGCGGTTTTGCAAGCCTTCCAATCCCTGGCAGCTCAGCACCTCAAGCATCCTCGAACCACATTCCGACACTGTGCCAGAGCCAGAGCCGTGAAGCCCAGATCTTCGAGAGCAGGGAGACTCTTGGGGCTGCGCGTGCCTGTGTGGTGCAATGGCACGCTCGCCACGGTCACGGCGGCTGTGGAAAGAGAGGCCACCATCAGAAGAAGCCGGTTAGGGAGACGGAGAAGAGTCACAAAGTTTAGAATGCCTGTTCCCGTTCCGGAGGCCTGGTAGCAAGTCCACCTTAGGCACCTGCACAGGTGCATCCAGCTCCTATGGCAGAGGTGACACAGCCAAGCGCGCTCCAAGTCCCAGCGAATCACAGCCTAAAGACGGCGGCCCCCACCGTGCCTGCTTCGGCCAGGAACAGCAAGCCCGGCCGGCCTCGTAGCCGCTGGCCTTTGCCAGACCGACGTCGGCCTTGTGACTTAGCTTGAATCCCAGACTCTTCTGCTTCGAATCACAAGCGACTCGCGGGGGGGACCCTCTGATGCACTGCTGCGCAGTGCTGTTGAAAGCACAGCTTGAGACCGTCCTGTCAACGCGGACGCAAAACCCGTCGTTTCAGATAAACCTGGGAAATTTCCTTACGATATCAGGACAATGAAGACGATGTGAAGTTTCTCTCTTTGTCTGGAGCCGTCGCCAACACCTTAAGAGGCCTGACCTGTGAAATGGTCCGGGGTGCGGGGGTTCGCCGCTGCGGCCACCCGGCCTAAGCCTACCTTGATCTTGTCAACTCTGAACCTACGGACGCATCAAATCCGTGAAGTTTGAGTTGGCAAACTTGCAAACCAACGTCGTCCCTGTTGTTGCGTCGCAGCTGGAAGAGAATGAGAAGTCCTTCTCTCAGAGGCACCTGCAGGGCCCGATGATGAGGCCAAGGAGTCTTGCGAAGCGCCCCCGGCAGCCGGGTCCAAGCTCCTCGGCACACTTTACTTCAGCACAACCTTCGAAGCACGACTCCAGGCCGAAGGTGGCCCTGCTACGAAAATGAAAATTTAAGAAACTACCCGCCTGGATGGGGCTTCCTGCGAGGTCCAGGGATTTTCAAGCATAAGCCACGCTTGTGTTGTTCTTTCAGCGTTCCCTAGCAGCTAGCAGCCCAAGCATGACTGTTTTCGACCTGCACGCCGCGGGCAAAGCCAGCCGGCCACAACTAGTTTCGACCCACGCGACGGCAATGCCTTACCACGGCGGCCTGTAGCATATGATACTGGCTGATTTGGCTCTCAGGCACACCCATGCCTGGCAAGCAAAGAGCGCCGTGCTTACCGTGGCACGGTGTTTGCCTTCCGTGTTGGCAGGAGCTGGACAGGCTATCGTGGCGTAGTTCCGCTGAAGGCCAAGGCACCTGCACAAGTCAAATGCTGTGCGCAAGTGCGTTCTGACAAGCAAGGCCAGACTGCAAACACCGCACTCCAGGTTGCTTCATACAACTTTCTGAAGCTTCTAGGATTACAGTCTATCCGCAACTCCAACCTACAGAAATAGTATTTGACTAGAGATTCGTCGTCCCAACCCTTCCCCAGACGGTCCCGCACCTCGATGGGTGTCCGCCGTGCTAGTCTGCTCTGTGATGCCGCAGGCACCTCAAAGATGCCCGAATATGCAGCCGCTGCTCTGGCCCAACCTAGGAAGCCCTTGACTCCCCAATTCGGACTTGAGACGTGTGCCTCAGGTATCGGGGTCATAGCTAGTGCTCCAAAATTGACTGGCAAGGAGCGATGGCTGAAGTTGTGGCTGAGCCTGTCGAGAACGCGGACAAGGAGTGCAACCCAGCTAGCGCGGAGTTTTGAGGAGGGCAGAAGTTTCCGCGGACACGCATGCTCAGATCACTGCCCCTGGCATGGAACGCACATCTCTGAGGCAAGCAAAACGATGGCCTGCGGCTCATCACAAGTGCGATGACAGTCGGGAACATCTCGGACAACAGCAGCTCTGCACGTCTAGCATCGTCTAGCCTGGCATGTTTTGTTTGCGCTTCTTATTGGGCGCTCTCGCTTGTAAATCTGTCTGTTCCCAAAGGGCTGAGAAGCCACAGCTCTCCCAGTCTCAAAATAGCATGACAGGGCTGGCGCAAAACCGGCTGTGCCATAAAAGGAAGGGTTGCTTGGCTAGAAGTACTAAACTCGTTTTTGGGCCTTTTGGCACGCAGATAGGGGGCTAAACAAACTTGTGCAATCCCACAAATTGACAATGAGGAATAGATTAAGCTCGGTAAGCTCCTGCTGGCGAGCCTCGATGTCATGTTTCGACGCAGCCTTGGCCCAGACTGCAAGCTGAAATCCCAAGGATCTCCGATTTGGGGTTATTTGTATACTGAAAAGCCTCGGCTTGTAGGATGCCCGACGTTGTGGTTCCAGAGTTCCAAATACCCGGAGAAAGTACTTCCCCGAAAAGAAAGGTACCAGTGACTACCATAACCATGATCTTTTCAGGTTTTTGTCAATGTGGACCCCCCAATCCTCTTGGGAACCCCCACCCCAAGCCAACCCCCGCCCCGTAAATCTACCGCAACAAGGTTAAGGGGGTCACGGGTAACATATTCGGATTATTCGGCCACTAAATGACTAAAAACAGCACCACATTATGGATACTCCACCTGCAGCAACGATGGTTTTGGGAGTTGATGCTATAGGCCCTGGACCCCAAACGTAATTGTAGCACATGGCCCAAACGCCATGATCTAGGCACGAGGCCCGTCTCCGCCCAGCTCTGCAGCTGAGGCCTCCGAGAGGTCTGGGCATAGCAAGACCTGGGTGGTGAGCGGGGAGGCTGTGCACAGAAGGCCCAGGCAGGGAGGAGGGCAGGCAGAGCACGAACTCCTGAGCAGCATAAGGCGGGGGCAATTGGGCAAGGCAAACATGACTCAACCTGAATTTTGGACTCCAGGATCGAGGCTCAGAGATCAACTGGTCGGCGGCAGGGGCAAACTGCGTTCAAGCCTTTAAGGCTGAAGCAGCCAAGGGGACCTGAAACCACAGAGAAAACTTAGGTCCTGCACTCAGGGGAATCTCTAAGGCCAGCGCCGGATGCCCCTCTTATTGGGCAGCGCCAGCCCGGACGAACACTTGCTGTGCGATGCCTCACTATGTTTGCTGTTGTCGCCTGTTGCTATTGCTCGCTTGTGGTGCTGCTTGGTTCCTTGAATCTCTGACCAAAGAAAGCTTGAAACTGTCATACGGCAACAGCGTGAGGCGGATCGGAAGAGGGGCCCGGAGTCCCGGGGTCCGAAATCTCCCTGGAAATGCACCATGGGGCGATAACTTCGTGCAAGCTTGCGGAGGCATGCCAAGCCCTCTGACACAGGATGTTACACTCCCCGAATGCACAGCTCTAGCATGCCTTTTCACCCACTCATCCACTCAATCCACACTCCCACCAGGAAGCTTCGTGGCCGGCGCCTGGGCAAACAAATGAAAAACCCGAGAAGTGAAGTCTCTCCTTGCTGTCCGTGGATCTTTGTGAACTCGTGCTGGCTAAGACTCATACAGAAGTGTTGTTATTGTCGACCGCTGTTTGAAACAAGAGTCTGGCGCAATGAGGTTAAGCCGTTGTAGCTGCATTGAGCAAGATTAACGAAACTAAGCAGTTTCTAGCTGGACATCGCGCAGCTTGTACGCGGGGCACCCAAACACTACGAAGGGGTTTTGACCTCGACATGGCTTGGAGTGCGGTTATTGAAGAATAGGAACTTCAGCCTTTGGTAGAAGATAATAACAGTATGCAACTGTACCGTTAAGCCATGAGCAACGCGCGTTCTGTTTTACGCTCAGGGGACTAAGATCCATAGTGGCAACAGCAGGAAGATTGCGCGGAAGATTGCATGTAAAACATAACCCCCCTCACCGATGCATGGCCCCATGGCGGAGGTGCAAGACGAGATGCAAACTTCGGCGTGGGAAATACCCCGCTGGTGCCGCGATGGTAGCCTGGTGCAGGTTGGCAAAACTAGCAACTGCATTAGAGTGGATTGGGAATGCAAGTGCTAAAGCAAAAGGGCAACAATGCAGAAATTTCTGGTGCAATGTGCGGAGTGATCTGACTAGTGTACAGAAATCGAAATGCGTATTCGTAATGCAAGATTGCAAGTACGTGCGCAACGTTCAACTACCGCTAGTCATAAAAGACTTTCAAAAAGCGGGTGAACAGTTACTGCGGGTATTACGAGTTGTTCCTGCATGCTGGAGGACAAAGCAACAGCGTAGGAATCACAAAAGACAACGGTCTCCACATAGTGGGGCTTGTTCAGTTTTCGGACTAGCGATTTGGGGATGCGTAAAGAAAAGGTACTTAGTACCAACGCCAACGTCCTTGGGCATAGCCCCAGTACCTTCGGCCCTGGTAACCCTGAGGATCGTGGCTTAAGGAAGCTTGGCTTTATTCCCATCCCGAGGGACCCACACTCCCAAAACACACACCCTCTGTGAAGCCCGTCCCCAAACACAGTACCCACAGGTGGCCGTTCTCCCAAACACAACTTGCAAAACAGAAACACAGTGCCTACGAACATAGGACATGTTTCTTCAACTCACACGTGGCTCACAGAACTTGCAGCAATTCTTCAACTTGACATGTGACTCTCATGCAACTGCAACATAGACACTCAAAGCACGCGCACGGACTCGCCCTCACACTTTTCTTTCACTGCAAGCACAGACGGGGGAAGGTCCAAAGTTGGGGAGCCTCAAACCTTACTTGTAAAGCAACGCACACCTTCGTGTACGCCGCTCTGTGTCGGAACGCCACTGGCGAACAACACCTCAAAACCCGTTTAAGGCATCCTCCCCACCTCCCCCCTTCTTTGCTCACGTGATGCCTTTGTAAACTGGGCGCACTCGCCTGAAAAATCCGTTGTACTTTCTTTCCATCGTACTTATCCAACTTTAGTCTGGACGCATCATTGGCCATGTTGCTCCGGGACGGTATTCTCGCGTACCAGGACATGGCTTTGGAACCCAAATCAACTTTGGTCACATCCAGCCAGATGGACGTCGCGTCGACTACGGTAGTGAAGCACCGGATAAAGTAAAAATCCGCCTTTCTTAACAGCCGCAAACCACGCAAAGCCTGGAGCACCGAATGGCCTCCACCACGGCAGAACCTGCGAAATTAAAACAAGCCTCCCGTGGAACTCGTGGAAGCGTCTCACATCCACAGACCCTCGGGCAGACTCGCCATAAATTCCAGTTACGTAGTGAAGCCGCAAACCACGCAAAGCCTGGAGCACTGAATGGCCTCCACCACGGCAGAACCTGCGAAATGAAAACAAGCCTCCCGTGGAACTCGTGGACGCGTCTCACAGCGTCTCACATCAACAGACCCTCGGGCAGACTCGCCATCAACTCCAGTTACGAAGTGAAGGACTTCGCCTTCAGTCCCTCGTTCAACAACGCATCAGGTGTCCTGTAAATGCCAATTTTACCTCCCGGACCTCTGAACCCCCTTATCCCAAAATCCGGGACAGCAAACGCTGGGAACACAAGGAATCCGAGCCAGGCATGCATGCGAAGACTTGTAAACGCATGCTGGAACTCTTGGTCCCGCGGCAAGGAAGGGCAGCATGAAAATCTGGAGTCAGCCTGTATGACTGTGCAGAAGTAAACACGCCCTCTGGCATGTTTAACCGTGCATTTCAGCACAGTCAGTCTCACCCACTTGCACGTCTCACACTGCACGAACAACTGGAGAGACACAACTGCCGTTAGCCACACGGCCACATCTGAAGACTGAGACTTGTCCGTCATGTCACAGCCATCGGCCTTAGCACGATGCATGACCCTGCTAGCCTTGTGCCGGAGAGCTTTCTCTCCCTAGCAAGGCAGCTGTTTTGCAACTTTCGCATAACGGACGGACAGGGCCACTTGCGGCCGACGCCCTTTGGGCTCCTGTCTTGGCCACACATCGCTCGTGGCACGATGTATGACCCCGACAGCCTTGCGCCGGAGAGCTTTCTTTCCCTAGCATGGCAGCTGTTTTGCCACTTTTCCTGACATGCCCGATCGTAGTCATTAAATTGACCCGCGAAACTCCAAGTACGATGTCTTCCAGAGCTTGCATGTTCTACAGTCAGCGGCGGCCGCTGCACCAACTTCCTCTTGTCTAAGAAGCAAGACTTGGCCACTCCCTGGACCCTAGAACAGATGCCAGTGGAGGGCACGTCCATGCCAAGAATAAACTTCGAGAAGTTCAGCGTCTCCAGAAAGCTGCGAGCAGTCGCAGCAGCTTTTCTGCAGTATTAGCTACAGGCCTTGTTTCAAGACCTAGGTCAGAATTCTGTCATTTGAGGGTCTGCGATTTTGAGGGCTGGAGGCCGTAGGCCCTGCAATCGTAGGGGCTCTAAAGTGCTTGCAAAACGCGCGCGAGTTGCTTCAAAGGCACCCTGAGAACCCGCGCGGAGCTCACGAGCCATTTGGGAGTGCTGCGCCGCACTCCTGAGAGCTGTTTGGGAGCGCGCGCTTGCGCGCGCGAGTCTGTTTTGGACAGAGGCAGCTCCGGAGCTGTTGGGCCGGCTGCTGAGGTGATGTTGGCCGGCAGCTTGTGTGGGCGGCAGCTCTTGAGCTGCTGAGGTGATGTTGGACCGGCAGCTTGTGTGCTGTTGCACCTGCAGCTCTTGGGCTGCTGAGGCAGCT
>CAJNDV010036432.1:12356-22582 GCA_905221635.1 Symbiodinium sp. CCMP2456
TGGAGAGCCCTCCTGCACGGCCAACCGCGAGGTCCAGCCCCACCCATCTCCCACAATCCAGTCTTCGGAGTGGTTACCGACACGGGGCCAGCTGAGCTGCCTTTCGTGCCGGATCATGAGAGGACGGGTAGCTAACTGAAAGTGTCTGGCACCACCTCTCTGCCAACAACACCAGTGCACGGAAGACCACCCGCCGAACATTCCGATCACCCCGCCCCCGGCAGGCCGCAACATACCAACTTCACCAACAAGCCAGGCAGAAACAAACCATCAACAACATCGCTATTAAACCAATACCTAAACCCTCAACCCTAAACCCTACCCTAATTCTTAAAACTTAAACCCTCAACCCTGAGCCCAAACCTAAACCGTAGCCCTTAAATCCTTCATAATCCTTAACCTAAACCTTAAACCCTCTAAACCATTGATCCGCAGGTTCTTCGGCAGCTGCCGGACGGAGAGGACACTCGGAAGCTACGGCGCTTCGTTCGAGGAAGCTGGGCGTGAAGAGTGGATTTGGGGTCGGAGCTGGGGGGTTTAGGGTTTAGGGGTTAAGGGGTTACCAATCAAGCCTGTTTAAAAAAAGGGGTTGCCATTCGGGCTACTGTTAGCTTGGGTTAATTAGGCTTACTATTGAAGTTTCTATAAGGGTTCCACAGGGGTTCGAATTCTATCAGGCTTTTATAACGGTTCTACAAGGGCTCTATGGGGTTCTATGCTTTGGTAGATGGAGTGTGGATAGTATGGTCCCTGTTTTGAGTCATCCAAGATACAGCGTAGGGAGTCTTCGATGCTTTCGTCGAGGATGTGTGGTTTGGGGCAGTGAGGCTAGTGTAAGTAAGGGTGTCGGGATACCCCTCTTCGACACAGGTTGCTACGTTTCCAGGGCAGCATAGCTGAGGAGCGTTGACTAAAGCCTGAAAGGTTGTGGGTGGCTAGACTGCAGATGAAGTCTAGATAACTATTCCTGACCCCAAATAAAGCCTCAACCCCCAAAAACATTGTCCACTGTTCAGTCCTGTTTCAACCCAACACCCTAATTTCGAAACCCAGCGCGACAAATCTTACACCATGAAACCCCCTAAACCAACGCCTGCCAGACTTGAGCTCGCAATCCATACTGACTGTAGGCTACTGTTTGGCTTTCTAGAATTCTTATAAGCTCTTAAAGGACTTGATCGGGTATTGGTCCCCTGAGTCCTCAAACACCCTCAGCCCTAGACTCTTACCAAAAATCCCAAAAGCTAAACCCTAAATCCCAAATCCCAAAACCCTAAACCAACCCTTACAGTATACATTAAGACAGGCTCGAAAACATACATCTCCCTCCTTCCCGGACGCAAGGATTGAATATGCGTTTAGGACAGGCTCTAAACAAATCATGCCTCCGGCGTGTTGGTCCTCTGTGTGTTTTTTTGCGTGTCGTGCGTGTTATTCCCCCGCGCGTGTTGCAACAAGCGCGAGAAAAGTGAGCGCTGTTTGGGGTGTACGGGTTTTGGATGGTTTTAGGATATTTTTTTCCCACCCGCCCAGCTGACTTTTTTAGGATATTTTGGGCTGAAGGCTTTGGGGAAAAGCTGGGGTTTACGGTACTTGCGGCAAGAGGGGGAGGAGAGTTTTATTTAGTATTCAGGCCCGCCAAAACACATTTTCTTGCGGCCGGGAAGGAGGAGACAGTGCGTTCTCGAAGCCGTGCCAAACTCATTCTGGTGGCGGCCGGGGGGAGGGACAATGCGTTTGCGAAGCCTTCCAAAACGCACTTTGCTTTTGCCCCGGAGGGAGGGGGCAGTGCCTTTGCGAGACCCTCCAAGACGCACTTTGCTTGGTGCTTGTTTGAAGCCTTTCAAAATGCACCTTGCTTTGCGGCCGGAAGGGAGGGGACAATTCGTTTTTGAAGCAAACCAAAACAATACGGGGTCCTAAACCCCAAATCCCAAAAGCTAAACCCTAAATCCCAAATCCCAACCCCTAAACCCTGTCTGCCTCTTCAAAGCGCAGTATCGTGGTGCCCTCGGGATCCTCGTTAAACTCCTGGCAAAGTTTTATATAGTGCTCTTTTGACTCCATTTCGGCGCTTAGGGTATAAGGAGGGTTTGGGGCTAAGGGGCGCGGAACCTAAACCCTAACAGAACTTATGTTTGGTCTTAGGCTTCCCGAGGCTTGCCTTCTGTTGCTGTAAACCCAGAGAAAACTATGCTTACTATGGCGTCGAATAAAGGGGCACTGGTATTCCTGGGGTCCCGGCGGCAGGCTGAACAATGATGTTGGGGGTGTAGATCTCTTGGGTTGTGTTTGTGACAGGTTTAAAGGTTTGGCTAAAGGGTTTAGGGCCTATTAAGGCTTTGTAAGTTTTGATTTTAACCCTATTAATCCTAAAACCGAAACCCTTTGCAGTTATGTTTGCAGCGATTGGGTTGAGGGCTTGCGGCTTCGAGATTGCAGGAGGCTGTGGATTGGCTGCTTGCTGCTCGAGCAATGCAAGGTTCTCCCAATCCCCCAAACCCTGTACCCTAAATCCGTCCTTGGGGCACTGCTCGCGGCATTGGCGGATGCCTTCCTGGCTGGCTGTACTCAAAGGACCAAGGCGATAAAGATTACAGGGCTTTTTGAGCCGTTACAGCCCTTACACGGGGTTTCTGTAGGCTTTGGACCCAAGATTTATATATACTACTTTTATGGAACTAGGCCCGCAAAACCATGATAGTTTTGGGGCCGAATTCCATGATGGCAGTGTCCCTAAACGCTAAACCCCCAAACCCTAAACATCCCCAAACCCTTTTGCTGCAGGCTTGCAAGCAAGAACGCCTGGTAGTTAGCCACTCGTCCGCCCCCTAAACCCCTAACTCTAAGCATCCCTAAACCCTAAACCCAAACATAGGGACCCTCTGGGGATGAGAGCCCTTCGCCCCAGTTGCGAAATTTCCGGATGCTTCAAGTGAACCCGGCATTGTTCAGGGTTGAGGGTTTAGGGGTTTAAGGTTTATGGTTTACGGCTCACTAATTGAAACCCAAAGTCGTTGTGATGAAGTTCGTGGGACTGGTGTTGCTTAGGGTTTAGGTTTGAAGGTTTTTAAGGTTTAGTGTGTGGGAAGGGGGCTTACTTGATTAAGGAATAGACCTTAAATTTCAATAGGATTCTTAATTAATATGACTTTCTGAAGTAAGGTATACACCTTCTCCTCGAAGACGCCTGCCCTGGCCAAAGCCATCAACGTCTGTTTGCCCACATGCCCCCACGCGAAGCTGTCCGACAAGCTTTACTGCAGCGGCACTTCTGAGCGAGGGTACCGCTGCCTGGCCTTCTCCATCATCTCGCTTTGCTGGGCTGGCAGAGATTCCGTGCGGCGAGTACCGTCCGGCAAGTCGCATCCAGCCGTTCTGTCTCGCTGGAAAGCGAAGGCATCCGCAGGGAAGCTGCGAATGAAGAGCACCCGCACCAGTGTGTCCTCAAAAAAGTATGTATACGCGCGAAAGCTGTGAGCCGCTGTTGTGGCCTTCTCGCGGGAGGATGTGGCCTTCGTCTAACAATTCTAGTCTTGCCGAGCTCGTCATGCGGAAGATGTTGTTCTCCCGGTTGCAGCCGCCCATTGCCGTGTAGCTCACAGAACGCTTCCTCCTGCGTGACCCTGGCTTTGACACACCAGCTGCCAGCAGCAGCGAGCTTAGCGGTAGTTCACGGTTCAGGGTTTAGGGCAATATTCCTTAAACCGCATTCCGCTGTTTTGAGTTAAGGATTCAGGAAGATAGTTTTGGTATAAACGAGTCAACAAATGTAAAAATAAATATATGAGAGTTCAGATCCGATAATCGATCCCTAAACGATATCAGTAGATTATGTTCAGGATCCCTCTATGACCCACTGCTTATTCCATATGTTGGCGTCGTTGGAGACGTGGGGTCGTTCACAATCAAAGCCTGTTTAAAGGCCCCAAAGTACCACAAGCTACAATAAAAAGATCATGTAGACCCCTGATTACCGAAAAACCTCCTCTAATAAGGACTACAACACCTAGTAATTCAAGGCCCTTCATGACAGGGCGTGGTTATTGATCATGGGTCTATATGTACATTACCACCAAGGAAGTACTAAACCGTCGTGACCTTACTCGGCTTCCTGGGCCGAGTTCTTGGATCCTAAACCAGCCCCGCTTGGCTACTTTGACTTTACCTGATTCCTGAGGGTCCAAGTGCCCAAGCGTCACGTTTTTCCCTGAGCCCATTAACCGAAACCGATGTCCAACTACCTTGCACTTGGACACGTAGGGAAGTCTCCTACTACAAGGTCTGAATACTTGGTTTATATCCCCTTATAGGCCCTCTAGAACTTTCATTAACTTTCAGTGCATGCCCCCAAAACCCTGATGAAGGCCTTTTCACTAGAAGGAGAAAAATGAAAGGAGCGCCTCAAGCTTCTGCAAGAGGCGTATGAGGTCTGTTGGTCCGGACAGGATGTACAAACCTACCTGGACCTACCCCTCATATCATTAAAGCCCAACTCACTCCCAACCATCCTCCGAAAACCCTGACTAAACCCTCACCCTGAAACCCAAACCCTATAGACCCTGTAAGCCCTAAACTCAAGTATGAAGCCTCCGTCAGGATCGCATGGCTTAAGCTTGTGTCCAAGTTGCGCGGAAGAGGGGGTAGGCTAACCTCAGATCGGCCAGCTCGTGGCCTGCGAAAGAGACAACTTATGATGTAGGGGCCTTGAAATTAGAGTAGGGTTCCTTCAAAGGGGTCTTTAGATGGTAAGAGCTGCTATTGTAGAGGCCTTAATAATTGGAATAAGGTTTTGGGTCTATTATACTGAATAAGGAAACGCAGAAATAGCATAGGTAATTACTGAGGCCCCCAAAACATTACGTGTTCAAGCGTTTTCGAGTGTAGGACTTTCGGGTTTCGGGATTAGGGTCTATGCTTTCAAGGAATTTTAAGGCTTAAGGTTTAGGGTTTAGGGTGTTAGTATTACGGCTGACCATGTGCCCCTGCTATTTATGGTCTCTCCCCCCCACTGAATAATAGTTTGACGGCATTAGAGGAAGGATCCAGACAGCGGTACAAGTGTAGTTCTCTAAATTGAACTGCATGCATAGAAAAAGCATCCGAAAAGGGACCCTAATTAAGAGAACTACCTACAAGTGTGTTCTATTCGGGGTACTGTGAAGGCATCACTTACAGGGATGAGGGATGAGAACAGAGAGCCGGCTAGATACTTGACCTATAGGGTTTAGGGTTTATGTAGATGCTCTGCCTCACGCTCGCAACATCCCAAACCTACGATTGCAAGGGCGAATGTGCACTAGACCCTGTGAGTTGACTTCCGGTTCCATTCTGCTTTTCAGAGTTGAGTGAGTATCCCGGCAGAGTCGAAACCCTGCGATTACAAGAGCGAGTGTTTACTAGAATGTGTGACGTGAGTTCCTTTCCCAACCCCGCTGCCCAAAGCTCGCCCAGGACTGCACGAACTGCCGCCAGCGTGGCCGAGGAACGTATGACTTCAGGCACTGCCCCGGAACTGCGGCCTGCAAGAGCCTCAAAAATAACGTAAGGTATGACGGTAACAATCGGACATGCAATTAGGCGAAGTAGAAAGTTTGAATAACATGACCATCAGAAGAAAAACAAACAACCACAACAAGTCTTAATTCGGAGGCTCAACTCGTACCCTAACCCCAAACCCTAAACCCTATGTTGCAAAGCTGGCGCCATCTCGAAAAACTTCAACCAAAACTAAGTTCTTAAACCTATTTTTGAACCGGACCTCTGAGCCCTGAACCCTACAGTACCTTTCCAAAAAGACCTACCTCTTGAGGGTTATTATTATGGTTTCTATGTATAGTTAAAACGAGGTCGTTTGGGCCATAGGTATAAGCCCTAAGCCTAGCCCCATTCGATTTTCAGCATTGTAGGCCTCGGTGGTTGAGGTTGCTGGTTCTCTCAAGTCCTTAATCCAGAGTACACTACTGTTGAGTAGGGTCTCATTCTATGCCCGTGTATCGGATATTTTAGTGTAGAAAACCTACAGGAAACCACCTCCGACAGCCAAGAAGGTACCCTTAAACCGTGAAGCCCGAAAGCCTGAAGCCTTCAATGGCATACTGCTAAAACCCTGCAAACTGGCGTCTCTTAGTTCAGAGCAGCACTTTCCGGAGCCCCCACCCCCCCACAGCGCATTTTCCGGAACCCTTAACCTCTCTTGCCCCACACCCTAAAACCCCAAACCCCAGGCATAGTGTTTAGGATTCAGGGTAAACTCTGCTAGATGAGCCCCGCCTCTCAGCAGCCTTGTCACCTCCTGCGTACCAAAGGCACACTTTGGACGCAGAACCTCGAGACAGGCACAGGACTTCTGATAATGCCCAAAAGAGCTATAAAGTAGGTTTGTTTTTGAGCTGGGATCTCAATACGAATGTAGAAGCGCTTCGGGCAATATTCCACTCAGAATCTTATTTTTGTTCATGCTTCCGGCTTGAGTTTTGGCCACGGACTCCACTACCTGATCCCTACATCCTGAATAACCCTGAACCCTGAGCCCTAGGCATGTAAAACATCACAGTGTCATAACTACTACCCTTGTTCAGACCTACAAGCGGGCTCCTACATGGCAGGCTCATATTTGGGTTGCACTCGATGGTGCATGGGAAGTAGCCTTTCCGCGGGGTCCAGGTTTCAGGTAGTAAGTAGCCCTTAAGGGAACCCCTCAAGGAGCCCCTAAAGGAACCCTAAAGTAAAGGAGCCCTTCAATGAAGCCACCAGGCCCCGCGCATTGCCGGAAGAAATTGCAGCGGCGAGTGAGCCCGGAAACCCAACAACAATCGAAGTATCTCTGGGCTGGTGGTCTGTGGAAGCCTGATACTGAAGTTGAGCTAAGTTCTTTCCGAACATACTGGACTAAAACTAGACATGCTGTCAAGAGCGGCCGAACATAAACACCTACTGTTCGGGATTTTGGACCAAGCGCCAAAAGCCTCCAGGGCCGGCTTTCCGTAAAACCTAAACCCTCGCGGGGGCGAACCAACTCAACTCCCGAATCCAAAGCTCCCGCGGCGCCTCCCAGGCCGGGCCCCTCGAGGCGGTCTCCGCCACTCTCTGCTACCTTGCACTCTACTTTCATGTAGGCTTCGGGTTTGGGGCTTAGGTGCTGCCACATCTCCAATTGCTTGTAGTCTCATCACATCGACTTCTTGTTGCTTGGCTGCTTGATTGCTTGCCTTGCTGGTTGATTGGTGTTTGCTTGCTCGCGTTTGGTCCGTGTTTGATTGCTTTGTGTTGTTTTTTGGTTCCACTTTCGGCTGTACTTGTTTATTGCAAGTTGTCGTCAACCCTCTTCGACCTTCTTCAGGATCATGTTGAGGGCTTGGACATGGCTTGCGAAGCAGCGGCGGCCCCAAGAGCAGAGCCGACCGGGTCTACTCCTGAAAAGAAAAGCTCGGCCCAATCGCCCTGGTGTGAATCACCTTCACCGCTTGGGCGAGTCTGGGCGGCCACGGAGCTGACTCTCGATCCTCGATCCTAGACGCTGCCATGAAATCCTCTCCCGATGGACGCTCAGGCCACGAGAGCACTTCCCAAAGGGCACAAGCTTCCATGGATCATGCGGCTTCTCACCCAGTGACCAACCGCCAGTTTTCCCCGATTCATCCCACATCGTCCCCAGTGCGTGCGAAGCTCACGGGCAGGCTGCCACCGCCTGGCCTTTGGTGCCGACCCTTGCAGGATGAAGAGTTAATCGGGAATAGCGCCCCGCCCACTTGCCACCATCTGGCTTGTTCTCATTCATGCTTTCAGAATTTTTTCAGAGCAGAATACAGCAGGGACATCGTCACAAAAGTGAAGCACCAACAAACACATCCCCCACATGACATGTTCCGCATGCCCCCCACGCACACACTCGTGTGCATTTTCCAGCTGCTAACTTTCAAGATGCTTCAAAGACAAAACCTGCAGAACAAACCCTTAACAGAGATGTATGCCAAAAAAGCATGTTGCATCTACCTGCTATGTTTTTACCCACTATGCTCACGTAGCCGCACGAGCACCCGGAGCGTCAAAGCATGCTGGAATTCCCTGCGACGGAAGGATAGACCATCATTCCCATCTACCTGCTATGTAACATGCGAAAATGGATTGACTGTAGCGGCATTTAGTTCGGAAAAGCTGACGGCTTCATGAGAGAATGTCCCTGGCCTTCGTTCACACTGCTTCGGATATCACGGGCTGAAGGCAGAGCTTTGTCTGGCGCTGGCATGAAGATGCTGATGAGGATAAGTTCCGCAAGGGTGGAGCAAGCAAAGCTGATGTCACGATGTGGCCGTCGGCGGCATCTCGTGACTAGCCTCATTTCGCTCGGCGGAGCTCCCACTTCTTTAGTTGTCCAGCACAATGGGGCCCCCTAAACCCCTGAAGGCTTAAACTGACAAATCCTAAACCGTTTCACAACTGGGCTCTCACGAATCATAAACCCTTTTACATTTTCCACAAATCTCACCACACAATTTTAAGCGCTCTCAGAACGTGTTCAAGAACCTTGCTCATCCACGATCCTAATCCCCCTCAAGGCCCGACTCCCTTCAGCCCGTCATTCGTTTCTCTGCGGGAGATCTTGAAAGCCCCCGGTTCTTCCGATGCCTTCTCGGCAAAGTTCTTGAAGGCGTTCGACCTTGCAAATGCTTCGGGGCTTGGAGTGGTTTGCTTTGCTTCTGGCTTTGTTTGGTGGGGCCTGTGAGAGTGTCCGAAGGCTGCCTAACGGTCAGGTTCGGGTGCTGGAGGGCCCCATACCTCTTCATTAAGACAATTCATGTCATAATGAGAAATCGTCTTTGCCAAATCTTACTGCTCCTGAAAGGCTGTATGGTCTTGGAGGTCTCAAGAATTTTAATTGCAGTCGTTGGTTGGGGTTTGTGGAGTCAAAACGACTTGCCGTGGTACGCCGGGCTTCAGCATTTAAGTAGGCTTTGGGGCTGCAGGGCTTGGGCTGTCGGGCTTCTCGGGCTGACATTTTCACATCTCGGTTTCGACGCTCACACTCGGACAATCCAAAGCCCTAGGTTCTGAAGCGGTTTTGAATTTTTCTTCCGAGGACATTGACATGGATATAAGTCTCCAAGGCCGCACGTAAGTTTCAGGGTCCCTATCTCGTCGGTTCCCATAAGGGGCTCATGTTTTTTGCCACATTCAGCCGAGGCCCGAAAACGTTAGTTAGCACACAAGCACTCCGTACACCCCAAACTCTGCGACAGTTGAGTGCTGAAGCCAGTTCTGGCCGAGGCACTTTGCCTTCGGGCCTCGAGGCCTCAGAATGGCTGTGTGCAACGTAAGCAGGGCATCAAGGCACGGAAATGGCTGTCTGCGCGGGCCATTTGTCATAATGTGTCGACGTCGTCAGCAAGTGCTCTGTGTGTATGCGCCGGTGGCTCGGTCATGCTTGCATGTGGGTGAATTGCAGCTTCAAACTCCTCTTAGACTCTTGGGTGGTTCTGGATGGTCCCCAGCTTGTGTCTGTGTACGATGCTGCAACGATGTTAAGATCCAAAGTGCATAATTAGAGCCGGAGTGGTGAAAACAACACAAAGTTGCCGATGACGCACAACCATGGTGTGTTGCTTGCCGGCACTCTGTGCAGAGTGCCCCCGGCCCGAAGCATGTGGCGTGAGCCCAGGCTGCGGAACGATCAGATGGCAAACGACTTGCATCTCCGGACGCCACCTTCCGCTATCGACTAAACGAACACCAACTATCACGATCTCACTATGTACTCAGTGTTGTGCAGTGCGTGTCACGGATTGCCGAACTATGTAGGTTCGTGTCGAAAAAATCCACATCAGAGGTCTGCGCACGGGATGAAGATAATCTACTGCTTGGCAAGTTGCGTCGACGTCCTTGTTTTCTTGACGTCGTTCTACTGCTCAGCCCAGTTGTTAATTAGCGTTGCTGTCATATCCGTGAACCTCATATCCGTGAACCGTCTAAAACCCCTTGGCTATGGTTGTAGCTTCTGTCAAAAACACAATTACGACTGGGACCCTTGATTCTCAAACACCTTGGCACCTGAAGCCCAAGGTTCTGTCTGCTATTCCTGAAATGCGAGAAAGACGCGTCTGCTATCCTTCCAATGTGTAGCCATAGCTTTAGTAGTGTTGTTGTCATATATTTACAGTATGGTACGCCCTGGCGGCGCGTATTTTTGGGCATTATGTATGGAAGGGGTTCAGGTAGTTGGCTTACAT
>CAJNDV010036433.1:0-19420 GCA_905221635.1 Symbiodinium sp. CCMP2456
ATTCGGGTGGCCAAAGCTTTGTGGAGAGCCACATTTGGTGGACCTTGAGAGAACAAGGCAATTTCTCATTGATGTGGTCCCAGTCTTAGCCCCTGGCTCCCGCCGGCATAGCCCCGAACGGATCTGGATGAGGCTGAAGGCTGAAGGCGAATCTTGCAATTAGGATGAGGTGGTGCTGTGTCTTCCTGCTGATGGAGATGGTGGAATCCAGCACGCTATGGGAATCTGTTATTGACGACTCGGTGAACTTGTCATGTAGGGCGAGCTCGTCTTGACGGATTTGGCTTGGTGCCTCTAATTGCTCGCTCTGCTGGAATCTTGCGTCCAGCGCCGGTTGATCTTATCTTTTGATAGTTGCTGGAGGCTGATTTGCTTTGCGACTGCATGGCCTTGTACGCCACAGAAGCCTCGCCCGTGAGCATTGATCTCATCCATGCCAGAGGGAAGAAATCTTGCAGTTAGTTGCAGTTTCATGCTTTTGAAGCCAATCCGAAGCCTCGGCAAGGGCTGACAACTATTTGCTGGACTCGCGCGGGAACCTGGATGCTGCTTGTTGCAGATGAGGCCCGCAGTGAAAGCCCCCTTTGCTCACAGGTAGAGTGTACGTAGTAAAGGGGCCGGACCTGATGACCTGACGGCTTGAAGGTGTGTGGATTTGAGGAGCATGGAATGGGTTGGACAAAGCCTGAAACGGGCACCTTGTTGAGGTCTTGGGCCCCTCCGATCTTCGTGGGAACTCTTCTTGACAAATGGAAGAGAGATTCATTGGATCGGTGTTTTCCCAAGACAAGAGGGATGGGGAAGCCGAGTTGCATGGCCGCCAGGGTGCTGGCGAGCGCCATCCCAGAGAGTCTGGGCCAAGCTTTCGCGCAGATTCCGAGGAGGCGCCCCTGGCTTCCACGGGGCTAACTTTTGCTTGGTACCAGCTGCTCTGGAAATCGGAGCAACGGTATAGCTTCCGGACTCGCGAGTGTATCATTCGTGCCATCCGCTCGTCCCCTGACCTCTCAGAGCCTCCTAATCGACTTACCTTAGCAAATGGCCCGGCAGGGTTGGGCAGCTCCGGCACAGCTTCAACATCCGCGGCCACTGCCGGCTACTCCTGGAGAACACCGACCAGGACGGTGGGTTTTTTAGAAGCCATTCGTGAATGTTTGACGCGTGCCTTTTTTGCACAGTGCCTTTTTGGGCAGGGACAGCTTCCAAGGTGCTTAGCTTCCTATCGGTCCTATCGTCTATTGGAAGCAGTGCACCCTGGCAGGTGAGCATTGTATTTCAAGGCGTCACAGCAACAGCCATCTTGCCTACGCCCCTGGCACAGAAATATCTTGTGAGCTGCGCGGCTGCACTGAAACTCCGTGCAGCAGCTAGTCCAGATCTGAAGTTGTGAAAGCCTGATAACTGGTTGTCTTCCCAATTGGCAACACGAGAACAGTGTAGGTCAGCAAGAAGCCTTCCAAAATCGTGCTCAGCACCTGAGACCTCGCTCCAGGGATGGGTGCGGGCCAAGAAGTGAGCCTCGATGAGGGCAGGCTTATCGGCGGCGGCGTTCCGCCCCTTAACCGCTTAAGAGCTTGCTCCTATACTTCGGGCCACGGGCTTGAAGCCTGGTTCCCGACACAAGAATAGATGAAGACAGCACGTTATCTCGGAGCGAGAGCGACCAAGTTGCGGAGCACAACGCTCGCAAACTGTAGCTCCTGCTCCCACAACGAGGCGTGACTGTCACGGGTGATTGCCAGGTTTCACATGTTTGTCGGATGTTGCAGGATGAGTGCGTATGCACATGCGCGCACCAGAGCAAGAAGTCGCTGGTCGGCTTTCCGACGTATCCGGGAATCACGAAGCTCGTGACATTACGTGCAGTACCTCGTGCATTGTCAACTATCAGTGTTGTCGACGCGAGATAATTTTGAGAGGGTAGTGTTTCGGGGAGGTGGGGGTGCGGATGCTCCATAGTTTACAACATGTCGCGTCTGACGTTCTTTTGCAGGGGTTGGGCATATGTTGTATTTGTGGGTGTCTGTCGAGGGGGGAGGAACGTCTTTCTCTGATGCTGTGTGCTTTTCCATCTTCATGCCTCCACTGTGTCAGGGGCGCATAGTGATGCTTCTTCGAGGATCGATCTTGCTGGGCGGGTGAGAACATCCCTGAACACGATAAGGTCTATGTCTTGGCCGTGGCTTCTCAAGCATGGTAGCTGGATCCCCGAAATCCTAAGGCTTCTTAGTTCTGGGGCTTCCAGCGGTTGGTGGGGACTCTGGTGCCCTGCGCACTGCTCCGGTTCCCTCGTGGTCTTGGGGGCGGTCTTTGCTTCGGGTTTTGGTTTTGGGGCTTTCGGGGTCTTGGTTCTCTTCAAGGAGGCCCTTTTCCTTCGCCCTCCTGCCTTTGCTCCCGAACCTCTTTCCGATTCGCCTGGACTTAGGCGACGTGCCCGCCTCGAGGGGTACTTGCATGAGTGACAAACCGCCTCCCCAGGACCTTGAAATTTGGATTCCCTGGCCGAGGCTTTCTCTCAGCTGCCGGTGGCCGCAGGTGCTCTTTCCCGGGCTCTGCAGCCTGGTCGTGTCCCGCACCCGCACGACGTCGAGTGGGAGCTCGTCCGTGACGAGCCCTCAGCCCCTAGTCCCCCTATAGTGGTTCTAACTATCTTAGGAGCCCTCAGCCTTTTCGGTTTAGGGCCTCTCCTCCTTTGGGTACTCAGCCTGTCAGTGCAAGCCTGCCTCGCGACCTGGTTAGCTTCGTCTCCTGTTTTGCCCCTTCCGTGCGCCTCAGCCGTGCTGAGAGGGCCTGGAAGGCTGGACTGTCCGCGGGAGCTGTGCTTAGAGGGGAGAAGGACGTGGTCGAGCCCACTCCGGAGATCACAGTCAAGAACCGCATCTATGTGGTCCTGTGAAACCCACTGGGGCTTCTTCCTGGGTCTGTCTGCCACGGCTGGCCTACCGAAGGTGAAGCAAGACTCTACTGCCTGGCTGCCGGCCAGGACTTAAAGATGGACTTCGACGACCTGGTTTTTGCGTCTTCAGGGCTTCTCACTCCATATGTCGTACACGCCCCCGTGGCTGGTGTCCCTCGAGATCGAGATGCTTACGTGATGTGTACCCGGTCTTGCGGAGAGAAGGCGGGCTCTTCCGTCTGGGAGTGTGCCTCCAACCCGCTTTGCGCCTGGGAACGAGCCGGACCTCCCTACAGCAGCCTTCATGGCCCGTCCCGATACCGGCCCTCGCCCAGCCAGGAACGGCCCTGACGCTGCTGGTGAACCACTTCATCCGTCGAACGGACAAGGCCTCGGCAGAGTTCGGGGCGAGCGGCTCAGGTCGGAGCAGCCTTTCATCGAAGGCTCGGGCAGGAGGGAATGCCTCCTCGCCGAACTCTCCACACACAGCGGTGCTTTCATGCGACCTGCTTCAGGAGGATGAACCCGTCCAGCCCTGCCCCTCAAACCTTAGAGGACCCTTCACCGCGTACCTGGAAAAGTACGGCGGAAGGGGGCAGCACCGAGACCTGGAACTCATCATCTACATGGTGGTCGACTTGCTGTCCCTCCTCATCGTTGCGCTGGAACAAGTCAACCAAGACGGAGGAAAGTGGGGGGGACGTCGCGTTTACGCGTCCAGTTGGGCGACTGCCCCCCTAGCCTACTCTCAGCGCAGGCAACAGGGGCAGCTCCACCGTACCAGGACGAGGCGCCCAAGAAACCTCCTCGCAAGCCGCATTTCTCGAAGGGGGTGGAAGCAGGACAAGTAGTGTGCCCTTCTCCGCCTCCCCCACCTGCGCTTTGCCCTGCGAGGCACAGCCGCCGCAAGCTGTGGGAACACCTCTTTCTGCCAGGTCGCTGGCCGGCTCCTTTGTCCACGCCGCCAGGTTTAGGCCCTGCCCCCCCTTGGAGCCCAGGCCTCTAAATTTTCGGAAAATTTAGAGGCTTGGGTTTGTGAAACTTCGCGCCCCACCTGCTTGCCCGGGTCGCCTCCCTAGCCTCGCCTCGTAGCCCCCCTAGTTTCGCTTTGGGCCCTAACCCTGCCGACGGCCCGACAGAGGTTCGTCTGTCTGAGGTTTTGGAACTACTTTACGGCGCCTCCTTAGCTTCACCTCGTAGCCCCCCTAGCTAGTTCTGGTTTAGGCCCGAGGTGAGTGCCCCTACCCGCGAGCTCCATGCCTAAGTCGGCCCCAGACTGCCTGCCCAGCGGAAACTATATACCTGCTGCTCCAGCCCCTCTCTCTCCTTCGAAGTCTGAGCCCTGCAGTGGAGTGATCACGTTCAGGCGGTGGTCGCTCTCTTTTGCATTTCGTATACTAGGTACCAAGACCCCCTTCGCGGCTTTTCTTGGTTCCCTTTTGCACCTCACTCGGGTTGGAGTTCCAGCCCCTGCCAATGCCCTTTTTGCGCTGCCGATGCCCTACTTCGGAGCCTTTCGCAACACCGCTGCCTTAGGGTCGCGGGCCCGGGCTCGCATCGGAATGCGCCGCGTCACCTTTGTGTCTATCGCCGCCCTGAACTATGTGCACGCAGGTGGGCCTACTATGTGCCGCGCCGCCTTGCGGAGGACACCCAACCCTACCCAAGCAAAGGCTTGAGAAACCCAGGCCGAGATCGATGTATGTCCCTGCCTCGTCGCGCCGAGCAAAACAATTACTTGCATGCCTCTCCGAGCTCTCTCAGGAGTTCGCCCGGGGCGTGGTCCTTTGTGACCCTTACTCCCAAACCTTTTCGGCAGCTCGCATGACACCCGATGAGCGGCTGTCAGCTCTGATGCCCTACCGCAGCTTCGATGCCTCTCGCCTGAAACTGTCGGGGTCCGCAAACTGGGACCTAGAGGATGCTCTGTACCTTGCTTTTCGGGAGCCCGAGTCTCTTGAGACCTTTGATGTTCTCGACCCCGGTCCTCAAGATGCTCCTTTATCGGCCGCAGAGCGCCCAGCCGAGCTCCTCAAGGTCGCGCGCTTGTGGGACGCCAGGTCATTGCTGCGGCTGTCTTCGGTCGGCCCTCGCCGGCCCTACAAGGGCGTTCGCCTGTTCAATGCGCCGAAAAACAGCAGCACTGACCGACAGATCGCCGACCGGCGAGGAAGGAATTGGGTGGAAGGTAAGATTCGGGGCTCTAGTGACTCTAGTAGGTTCCTTCCTACTGGCCCATCACTTACTAACCTTTTCCTCAACCCTGCCAGCCACCGCTTTTCGATAAATGTGATGGATCGCAACGATTTTTATCATCAGATCTCCGCGTCACCACAGAGATCCCTGAAGAATCTTCTTATGCCTCCGCTACCGGTTGATTGGCTCTGTGGTACCCAAGCCCTTCGAGAGTTCCAGGCTGCTCGCAAGGGAGGCAGCTGCGAGGCTACCGAGCTTTACCTCTACTTCGGAGCCTTTATTCAAGGCGATGCTTTGGGCGTTGAATTCGCTACCAGTGCCCACTCCGCCTGTGCGAAGGAAGGCGGTCTCCTCGAGGACCAGACCCGGATCCTGGAATCCCGGCTCTTCCTCGGGAGTGCTCGTCGATGGTCTGGTGATAGACGACGATTATGCTATATCCTGCCCCCCGCTGCCCTTCCTGGTGTCGTCGCTGGCACGTGCCCTTGAAAGAGTGCAGGGGCTGAGCTGGGCTCCTCCGCCCGCTGGTCGGGCCACCGGTTTCGAAAAGGATGGGCCTTGCTGCCACACTTAAGGCCTGCGCTCTGCCAAAGACCACCGACCACCTGCATTTGGGCCTCTTGGCAGGATGGACTTCTGCCCTCGTGTGTCGGCGGCCACTCATGTCAATCGACCTGGTTGACTCCGGCCAGGTTAGCCCCTCAGAGTCCGTCATGTACCATCTTCCCCGCGCTGTTGCCCATGAGCTTGTCGTCCTCTCCGCCCTTTGCCACGTTGTAACCTGCGACGTTGCCGCTCCCCTTCGCTTTCATTTCTTGCAGATCGGGGCAAAACAGAGCAAGCTCGTGACCTTGTTGCGGGCGTGTGGCTGGACAGTCGGCCCTCTTCTTGACCCTTCCGAATCTCCTGAATATGACTGGGGTCTGCCTAGGCTTGTTGAGTGGGTTTTCTATCTTGTCGAAGTCGATGCTATCCTTGTTGGGCCTCCCAGCGACGCGTTCTCGCCGCAGTCGCTCCCAGCCGTGGGGAGCCCCGCCGAGGGGGCCCAGGACTCGGAAAGCAAACCGTCTCGCCGGCCACGGCCCTGCCCTTCTCAAGTTGTGCTCGTCGACAGGCCTACCCTGTGCTCTGCTGCACTCAGCCTCTTCGGGGCTCCCGCATACAGGGCAACGGGCCGCCTTGCTTGAGTTCCCCGGTGTTTCTGAGTGGCAGGTTCTCGCCGAGGACCGTCGCAACGGCTGGTGCATACTCTCACACGCCCTCGCCCTTGGTGCGCTCGGAGACTGGAATCTCGGTGTCGTTGAAGAAGGTCCTTATGGCCGCCTTTTGCATCCGGCCCTTGATGCCCAACTCTGCGCTTCTTTCGACTGTGCAATCCGAGCGCGCCTGCAGCTAGCCTCTGCCTGCGACCTTCGCACCGAGGGGCTCGAGTCCGCGCTCGTCAATGAGCTAGCTATTGGGCTTCCCTGGAAAACTCGCCGTGCCTGGAAGTGGCCTAGGCAAGTGCATATCAATATGCTTGAGACTTCCTGTGTCTACAGATTGTTGTGCTGGATTGCCAGGAGAGACCCTGCTGCTCGCAGGGTGTTGTGCTTATGCGACTCTAGCGTCGCCCGCTGCGCCGTACACAAGGGCCGGTCCTCTTCGAACTCCCTCCAGAGAGCCCTCAGGCGCATCGCGGCAGTCCAGGTGGCCTATGGCCTCTACACTCACCTACCGTGTTGCCCTACTCGTTTGATGCCAGCCGAGCATCCCAGCCGCGATGCCGAGATCCCTGAACCGGGAACCACTTTTCTTGAGCCATCTCCCGACCCTCTGCTCGGCTGCCACTGTTCCTCCTCCTCACCGACTTCAGACCTTGTGCGTCAGGCCCCCGCCGCTGCTCAGCCTGGACTTTCCGAGCTTTCACTCCTTCGCCCCTCGACTTCGATTCCACCCTCGGCTTTTCAGGCGAGGGGTCTCGTGCCCCTGTCACTGGACTTCTTTATATCCTTTTCTGGGCCTCCCCCGGTTCGTTCAGGGTCTTAGGAGTCAGCGTAGGTGCGAGCCATGGCCTTCCCCCGACAAACTCGCGGAGGCTCCATACGGAGCTCCCAGCGGGACGCGCAGTTGAGCCAAGGACATAGACACTGTAAACGCGGTTCTTGCCCGCTACGGCCAGGCCTCCTACTCAGCGGGGCGCCCGTACGCCCACTTCTCCGAGACCATTAACAGCTTCAGCGCCGGGGTCCCCAAGGCCGGACGACAACTGCAGCCAGCCTGGGATGTAGCTTTGGCTTGGAGGAAGGTTGAGCCGACCGAGCATCGTACCGCTATGCCTTGGCAGGTGCTGATCGCTTTGGTAGCTCTTAGCCTCTCATGGGGCTGGCCCCTTGTAGCAGGAACTCTGGCCTTGGCTTTCGGCGGCATGCTCCGGATTGGCGAGGTCCTTGGAGCCTGCCGCAAAAGCCTGGTCCTGCCAAGAGACGTTGGAGGCACTGTTGACTTCGCCCTCTTCTCTATCGAAGAACCGAAGACAAGGTTCCGATCGGCCCGCCACCAATCGGTAAAGATCGACCAACCCGACCTCCTCAAGGTCATCGAGCTGAGTTTCGGCGAGCTGTGTTCCACCAGCAGGCTTTGGCCGTACTCTGGGCAGTCGCTTCGGACTAGGTTTAGGCAGCTTTGCCGGGCCTTCGACATACAAGCCGCCCCTGGAAACAACAGGCCTTTCCTGGAACTCGTTTTTTCAGGGCTGGCGGAGCAACCTGGTTCATGCTCATCTCCGAGGATGCCGAGATTCTGCGTCGTCGGGGCAGGTGGCTCTCATCCAGAATCATGGAGATTTACGTGCAGGAGATTACCTCTTTACGGTTTTTACCAGCTCAGTCTGAACGAACCAAGCTCTGCATATACACGGCTATGCAATGCTTTCATGACATCCTCAATGAGGCTACCTTCCTGATCAAGATCAAGGTTCCGGTTCAACACTGGTATGTCTTGTTCGCCTCTGGTACGCGTGCTTGAAAGCACAGATTGGATGGAGATGGGGTGCAGGCGTTCATGTACAGTGATGTCGCCTTTCGGCAACTCGTGCTACAACCGCACGAGGTGCAAAAAGACCGAACGGCTTTTGCAGCTTCTGCCTTAGGGCTGATATGAGACCTTGAACACAGTAAGGTCGAATGTCTTGGCCGTGGCTTCTCAATCATCCCACCCGCCCATCCCGCGCCCAGAGGCGTTCATGTACAGTGATGTCGCCTTTCGGCAACTTGTGCTACAACCGTACGAGGTGCAAAAAGACCGAACAGCTTTTGCAGCTTCTGCCTTAGGGCTGATATGAGACCTTGTCTAATGCTCGGTGGGTGTTTTGCTTCGCGGAGACCGGCCACGCTGGTATTTCGGCACACAATTTTCGAGCCCCACAGCGGTTGTGAGCTGATTCTCGGGGTTCGGGTTTTGCCAGTTTGAGAATCACAAGACGGCAAAAGCAGCCGGCGTGCAGAGAGGCCTCATTAAGATGCAGGAGGGACCGTCTGGGTCCGGATGTTCTCTTTGGATGGGTTTTTGGGTCAAACGGTGGGCGGGCGAAGGCTTGGCTGTATGCTGCGTAAGCATGCTTTTACTGTGCTCAAGGATGGGGACCCAACCGAACAATGGGGCAGGTTCAAAAATGAGGGGTGAAAGGAATGGAGGCAGAATTCGTCGTGGTTGTGGAGGCGGTAGTGGTCGTGCCGGTTAGTCGCAGCATGTGGTCGTGGTCAACGTGCCGAAATGGTCAATTGATTTTTGTGTTAATACGGCACCGTTTGTCATCAACAACGAGCAGTCGAGTTGCCGCAGCTGTTGGCCTGGGGCCAACACTATGAATTCTCGTTTGGTTTGCTAACCCGTCCATGCCATGGTCACGAATTCTGGCTATGTCCTTCTGGCATCACTCCTGCCATGGATAGTTGCTAGCATTCGAGGGAGACTTGATCTTTCAGATCCACCGGAGGAGGTCCCCAAGAATGAAGATCGCCTGCAGTGCCTTCGGCAAGACAACTTGGACCTGGTTGGGACGAAGGACTTCGGCGAGCGCTTCGTCGTGCGCATGGTCCTGGGTGTCCATGAAGACGACACAGACAGTGACGTTTATCTTTTTGCTGAGAACTTTCGGTTAAGCCGTGTGCAGGCCGAGTTGAAGTTAACTCGAACCGGTGTGGATGCTTTGGAGTTCGAGCTTGTGGGAGACGACTCTATCGGGAAGCATACTGGACTCGGCCAAGCAGACCTGTGGGTCAGTGGCTTCCAGGTCGTCACTGGGAGTACTATCATCAGTTGGGCCTCGAGCCTCGCAGCGAACCGCGATACCCTAGCAAAGGGCCAGCACCTCTATTCTTGTTTGGAAATGCTCTGGCTCGATGTTGTACTCAGTACCACTTGTTTGGCAATTCGTTGTAAACTTGATAATGTGGCCGCCGTTGACTTTTTTAGATGAGGAACGGCACGGTCCACTTCGATCTCGCCGGGAAGATACATGCAAAGAAGAAGAAGGGCAGCTGGGTGGCGGAGTTGTTCCAAACGAAGGCACGGGCATGCACCGGCGTTTGGCCCATGATCAGCCAAATCATGTCTGCCGTGTGTCAGAAATATGAAGCCGTTTACTCCGCCGGTCCGACTTGACCCTCCCAGACTGTTTCCTATCCCTTCGTCGCACCACCCCACAGGCCCGCCTGTAGAGCGCTCAAATGCACAAGCAAAAATGGCTTATCAGGTGCGATACTTCAGTTTCAGCTTCGAGAACCAACAAATCCTGGACTTCGCGCTGAATCGATTTGGCCCACGCCCCAGCTTGCAGGATGTCAGGACGTCCTGACGTTTTTGATGTGCTGACCACTGTTAGTTCTGGACGTGTGGAGATTGTGTTCTTGTGTCGCGCCTTGACTTTTTTTCTGCACCCCGCACCTTGAGCCGGACCTCCAGCCTTGGTGCATCTTTCTTGGGATCGCTTCCCAATCTCCTTATCCTGTCTTGGACCTTGGATAGATTATGTCTGACTCTCCTCAAACCTCAATAAGGCTTGGGAGATCTGCTTTTGCCTCCAGGGCCGCCTTGCGGATGGGAGGGGAATCTTCAGCTACTGATGCGAGACTTTGTTCCTTCCCTGCCCCGGCTGGTTATTAAGTAGATTAGATCCGTGAGAAGGTCAGAGCTCTTCGCCTTTGTGTAAGCCGGGTGATCTAACATCCGTATCTTGCCGCCCCTGCCAGGTTCAGCTTCGCAAGCTTCCCTGTCCCCAACCGAGGCGGCATAGACCAGTGGCTCTTGGATAACCTCTTCAAATTGGTCGAGCCGCGGCGCATCAGAAGTGGATTTCTGAGCACGGAAGTGACAAGCACCTCAAGCAAGCTCGAAGGAAGCAAACTGACTTGCTTCCAGCACAGGCGATGTGTGACCGGTAATTGGTCAACGCTGATGCGTGTCCCAAGGTGCAGCTCCTCCAACCTCCCATCCCCCCGTCTCAGACAAAGGGGATAGGATCTACAATCCAAGGAGGCGGCCGTTCCTATCAACCTCCTGGCCTCCCTACAGTTCCTGCCGCTGAGGGAGGGCCGGCCACCTGAGCTCCAGGACGTCCCTGCCCAAAACCGCTAAGCGTTTGGTGTGCTCTAGGGCCCTCTCGACTCTAGACTGTGCTCGCAACGGACCCACTCCAGGACCTTTGGCTCAGCGGGCGGATGAAGCTGTCCGGGCAAATGACAGAGGCGACCGGAACACGCTGAGCCAACGAACATGTGTCACGTGAGTTTTTTGCATTCGTGCCGTGTGCGTCATTCAGCAAGCTTGTGGGCAAGTGGCTTCGAAGGTGAATGGCGATCTTGCGTTGGAGTCATCGTTTGACTTGACGGCACACACTGTACCGGCAAGGCCACGGCCCCAGTATTCTGGATTTCCCGGCCGAGAGTTTGTGGAAGTGTGATCGGAGTTGCTTAATGCAGGCTTCTCGACGTTCTGATCAACAACTTTGACGTGGAACGCCTCGCGGAGGCACGCAGAGTCTGTGTATTCAGTGCTGAACAGTCGAGGTGCGAGTGCTTTCGCTTTGGATTCATTTAGCCCAATTTCATTCGGAACGCTTTCTAGTGTTGTTCTCCTTACGTAGGGCATGGTTGCCAGGAGGCTGCAATCATGTTGCGAGTATCAGTGTTTCAGACTACTCAGAGCGCTAAACTCCGCAGCCTGCCGCGAGTTTCGACCAGTCCACCACCGTCTGCTACTGTACAGCATTTAGAAAGTATTAGTGCAGGGGAAAGGCCAGGAACGCCAAACAAGCCAAAGCTCCGTTTGAATCGATGCACAGCTGAGTCTGCAAGTGTTGTGAGGAACTGGTGGGTGCTTTCCTGGCAGACCCCAAAGTGGCGAAGGCCAGTCTCCAAGATTCTAAATGGTCCTGTGGCTTCGAGAGAGCATGCACATTTTCATTTTAGCGGCCGACACCCCAAGTCCGGATGCAAAAGAAGGTGGGGGTCTTGAAGTGTAGCGTGGGTGGAGGGACTTCCGGCTGTGGAGTTGGGCAGTTGAGCAGTTCGAAGGCCGTCGTCAGCTTGGGAGGCTGCAAAGCACAATGGGGGAGAACTTCAGTTTGCAACAGACAGCAGGGTGCGGATTCAACAAAGAACAGCCAGAGGTCGGCCTGTCAGGGCTCTTGTCCTATTGCAGGCTGTCTCCTCCTTCACTTAGTACCAGTGTACTCGAGGTACTCAGCACTGGGCACCCTGCTAGTGTTGCAACACTCCCTTGTCGACATGATGAATTGCCCCAGGCACTGCAAACTGGCGGCAAGAATTTGATCGAGAACCTGCGCGAGTACAGCATCTCTGCGTGCAAGTGGTAGGGATGACTGCTGGAAAAGTTCGTCTCTACCATGGGTGGGAGACACTCACACAGGACACAGTTGTCAGGACAGTCTGTTGTAGACGACGATGAACGGCCTAGGATTCGTGGTCAGCGGCCAGCTTAAGTCCCTCACAGAGAAGGAGGCAGTTGTTGCCAGTTGGCTTCGTGTCATGACATGGAGGGTTTGGAATGAGGGCAAGCGATTGCATTTCAACGCTGCAGCGTCGGTTGTGGGGATCACAGCGATGTAGCAAAACTGGACTTGGGACGACGGACCTTTTTCGAGCGCTGCCTGCATTGTCTGCAGATTCCCGACCCGAAGACCGAGGTTTGAGGGCCTCCGCCCAACTGTTAGGGCCACCCCGATGCCTCGAGGGCTTGCGAGGTCCCCATGGTGGAGATCATGGGAGCAGCAGAACAGGAAGACAGACAGAGACACAGTGAGACAGATAGAGGGACAAAACAGGTTTTGCAGATGGGGAGGCTTCACGGACAGACACGTCACGGGTGGGTGCACGCATGGGTAGGTCCACTGACGAATCAGCCGGCTAAGCGAATCGGGGGGAGACACGGGGTTAGCCTGAGGTTGTGCCCCACGCAAGTGCGCACGGGCTCTTGGGAAAAAACTTGGCGGAAAATTCTTATTTGGCCTCTTCTCATGTCGCAAGTCTGCGTGCGGGGACCCCTTCATAGTGTTTGAAACTTCTCTGCGTTGTGTTAATCTTGCCTCGGCGATTGCAGCATGTCCTGCACCTTGACTTTAATCAGCTTCAGTCATGACCTCATTCTTGTCCCGCGCCCATTCCCGTCTCCTCCAGGCCGCCGTCCTTGGTAACGGAGGGTGCGCGAGGTTCATGTCCGGCTGGTCTTCCTAGTTCCGGCGTGTCGGCAGGATTGCCTAGGTCCACGGTGTGGTTGCATGCTGTCTCTTTCCTACTGTTGGGCCACCCGTTAGGTATTCGTCTGGTTTCTGAACAACCGGGTCCCCACAAGCACAAAGATCCCACCTAAGCTTTACGGCGAGTGGCCTCAAGCCGCCGCTCAGGGAATGCCTCCAGCCCCCGCCGGAGTCTCCAGCCAGCAGGCCGCTGGCTCCGGAAGTCGCCCTCATGCGTGTGCTCCGGCCCCCTACTGGCGCCGAAGAGGGGGGAAGGAAGGAAGGAAGGAAGGAAGGAAGGAAGAGAGAGACAAGCCAGCACCGACCCACAGGTGAACCTGGAGTCGCTTCGTCCAATCCTGCTGGAGCAAGCCAGGCCCGACACGGCAACAGGGGAAAGGGCATGTGGGGACAAGGGGCGCAGCCAGAAGCCTCCAACGCGAAGCGCTTGCCAGGAAGATCACCAGCGATCTACTGGTCCAGTTTTTGCAGCCCTTCCTGAAGGACCCCGATGTGCACGGGTTTGGGTCACCGTTTCGCCGTGCACACGCCAGGCTCATGCAGAGGGCAAGTCCGACTACTTCCGGGGCTGCCCGGTTGAGCCAGATCTCAAACCATCAAAAAACACATCAGGGCTGCTGCGCTTTACCTCAAGCATCAAGTTCCCCCCCGACGTGGCATCACCAAGTTCAACATGGAAGCACTGCTTTGGCATGTTGGTTCCAGCCACACTGCATCCCAACGTGGAGAGGGCAACCACGAAACTACCCGTCCACTCCGAGGTTTCAACGTGCAGCTGGGTGGCGGTCTTCACTGGGATCCATCGGTTGAGAATGGCCTTGCACGGGTGCAGCTCCACCCTACAGAGCTGAAGCTTCTGGGCCGGCGAGCTTGGAAGTCCTAACTTGCAGCTGGCATCGGTGTCGCCGGAATGCCGATAAACCGTTACATCTGAATAATCGTGCGGACTGATGTGTGCGTTCTCCCTTTTTCCAGATTTGTTGAGCTGTTGTCGTAGGCCGTGTCGGTGTCAGCTTTTGGGGCGACTGGGATGACATTGGATGCCTTGCTAGCCAAGGCTACAAGCAGGATTGGATGATGATGAGAATCCACTGTAGCTCTGCTCCAAATACTACGATGCATAGAGTGTGAGGGCCACAATACGCCGCAATGTAAGACATCGGCATTCCAGACGCCCACCGCCGACGAACGGGCCATCCTAGTTGTAGTAAGCGTTCAGCAGGTCAGCAGGTGCGGCCCATAGGGCGGATAGACTTCCCGCTTTTGGGCATTCCCTCGCCAGCCCCTTGCCAGCCCCTTGCGTGGTGCTTGAAGTTCCCGGCATCGCTCCAGGTACAGCTTCGCAGAGGCCCCTCTGGAGTTGGCGGATGCACTTGCGCTCCTTGAGCCCCGGCCTGGGGCGAAGGTTGGGGTTCTGTGTTGCAGACAGGAGAGGAGGGGCCTCTGCGGTCATCTTCGGGACGGAAGCTTTTGCTACTTTGTCTTAGGGGAGTCGGGGCACGGCAGGCATTTACTGGGGCGTGTTCTGAGGAGCTGCTTCCGAAGCTCCCGGTGGAGGGCGAGTTGGCAGAAGTCGAGTTCAAGGCTTTCGAGTATGACTCGAATCAAATTTCCTTGGCTCTCGCTGCCATTCGCAACTGGGCGCAGAAACCCGATACCAGCGCGAATGCAACATTGAAGTGGCAAATTATAGTGGCCGAGGCCGAGGATATTGTGCTAAGGCTTCCGCAGGCATGGGCTCTGCCTTTTGCTATGTCGTGCATGGGTGGCGAGATGGCAATCGACCATTCCGGCACGATCCAATTGTTGAGTCGTCGCAGTGGAATCGAAGTCAGACAGACACAGCCCTTGTCCCGAACCAGCAGAGCAGGACCGCAGCGCATCTCCAAGGTGCCCGAGTCTGCAGACGGGCGTGTGCCAGTGGAGTTCCGGAGACCGACGACCAGTCAGTTGGACATGACCGTGGTTGACAGGATCCAGCAGGTAGGCGGAAGTGTGAGCGTGAACATTGTCGGGAATGACAAGGGAAGCCTGCCAATTAAGATCAGTGGAACACTCCAGATGAGACTAGATGTCAAATCCGTCGCGGCTTCTGCTCTGGCAGCTTTGCCCACCGAGGATTTTGGATACGTTTTCTTTGCCGATGAGTTTACATGGCACAAATCCAGCGGGAAGGTTTACAAGGTCATGGCAGTGCTGAGCTGTGGGTACCTTCGCTTGCTGGAGTGGCCACTGCGATCTGATCCGTTGAAGAGGCTGGAGATGAAGACTGAGCAGCTGCAGTTCGATTTGGCGAAGATGACGAGCCATCCGACTATTGAGGACAAGGAGCTGGGACCGTGCTTGCTTCTGACGCGCAGAAAAGATGGCTTCTTTGTTGGCTACTCCGACGTAACGGAGCGTTTGTGTGCGGCAAGAAGACAGGTACAAGCCCTCGGCAAGGCAATCGCCATGCAAATACGTCGATTCGACACTAAATTTCACAACCCCCAGGCTGTCGATTGGAGATATGGCACACATGTAGCAGGCAAGCCGCAGTACGTGCTGCCCCAGGACACCGCGCAAACAAATCTCCTGCTAGCCTTGGACAATCACACGTGGAGCAAGACACAAGGAAGCTCCAGCCACCCCGCGCTGCTTCAAGCTGCGGCCACCTCAAAAATCAGCTTTAGGTCGGTGACAGAAGGCCACGAGATGCCCCAGCATGTGGGAGCACGGCATTGGACGGAGCTACCAAAAACTCTAACCCAAAAGGGTAGCTTCGAGTCCAAGGCTTGCCGTGCGCAAGAGGAGCTGGATTCCATCCGCTATCCACCGGAGAAGTATGGCAATGCCTCGATTCGTATGGTCATACCGGAAACTCCGATTGGTGATGTGCATCTCCTCATCGAGAAGATCCAGGTCGTAAGCTTTCACATTGTAGGAAGTCTTGTCCGCAACAGCGACACGACCTTCTCCTTCGAGCTTGGGGGCAGCGATGGGCCTGGAACCGTGGACATCTATGTTCAAGGAGACGCGGCTGCACAGATCACATGATTTGTCCTCGAGAGCCTATCGGTGAAGGTTGCGACAAGCTGATAACTAGAAACCTCGGGTTCTCAGCGTCGCTGCTTCGAATCGTCGACACCCAGGAATCAAGTTCAAGGCACCGGACTCTGCACTCCCGGGCATCACGAAGGCTGCTGCAAAAATCGACAGCTTCTTACGGCCAGCCCCTGGCCTCAACAGAAGGCCGAGCGAGGCATGCCGAGGCCTAGTTTCAAGCATTCCTGCTCTGGCTATTGGAGCAGCAGCTGGGCCCCGTGCAGCTCAGGTCTTCACTTTGGGAACCTCCAAGGCCGACAGCCTCAAGGAGGGGCCTTTGAAGACCAGCTTCAAGATGAAGGGGGAGTTCAAGCTGAGCGAAGGCGCGGAGAGGGCCTTTGGATGGAAAGCTCAGACGGAGACTATGAGCCCATGAGCCCAAGCTCAAGCCTCTGTCCAGAACCACAGAACAAAAGCGCAGGTGGGCATTGGGAGGTGCTGCCCAAGGCCGTCTCTGACGTGAAGTTGGTCTTCGGACGCGGAGGTATCGTTCAAGGCAAGGCGTCGAATCCAGAAACGTATTGGCTCGTTGTCCTCGTGACCCTATCTGAGGGGGAGCCAGATGAGGTGATACTTCGTTCCCAACCCTCAAACCTGGGTTACAGGCATTCCTAATGGCATGTCGTCTCCGTCTCTCCTCATGTCCAGACACGGCCTCCGCAGTAGTAGCCATTTGTTTCCCACTGGCATGCTTGCACTCTTCTTGGGGTTTGGATGGTTTCTGGCTGTTGGATTCATTCCCCTGAAATCAAACGTGGCTGTGGCAAGGGCTGATCAACCAATTGGTGGACTCCTACGGGAACATGGATGCTGCTCGTTGTAGACAAGCCCTTTCAGATAGCCGGGTGGTTTCCGAAGAAGGACGGGCTAGCATGGCTAGCCGAGTAGGGTGGTGCTCAGGAGATCTTTCTGACTTCGGTGTGGCCAGTGCTGGCGAGCGCCATCCCAGAGAGTCTGGGCCAAGCTTTCGTGCAGATTCCGAGAAGGCCGGCTCAGGATCTTTGAGGATGTCGGCTGACGTGCCGCGGTAGGACACGAGGTCTTCGTCCGCACACGTCCCGTGAGCGCTCAGAGCCTCCGAGCCTACTTCCCACAGCGGCTTGGCAGGGATGGGCAGCTCCGGCACCGCTTCAACCTCCACGGCCACTGCTTGGTACCCGTCGAGGACGGGGAGCGATGCGAGACCGACCAGGACGGAAGGGGGGGTCAGGAGGGACGGGGCCCCCCCTCCCCTTTCTCAAGGGGCCAGTACAACTTCATCCTAGCCGAGGCAATCCGCAGCATACATCTGAAGGCAGCAGCATTGCCTAAGGCCGCAGGTTTTTTTGGGGGTGGAGGGAGGGGGGGTGGAGGGCAGGGAGGGCGCAAGAAAAACATGAAGACATAAAGAAAGAACGAACGAACAAACGAACAAAATACAGAAATAAAGAACGCAATAATATCTAAATAAACGCCTAAAGAACACATGAACGAACAAGATACACAAAGACAGCACGAAAGAAAAACAGACAGAGAGACACCCGAAAGAAAGACAGAACGGAGAAGAGAGTAAAGGAACCGACGGAAGATCGACAGACAGAAAGAAGACACCGGAAATATGTAACGTAAAGAAAGAAATAGCACAATAAATAGATAACGAAATAGCGAACTAACGAAATGAATGAATGAACGAATGAATGAATTATAATGAATACAGGAGGGGAAGGCTAAATAATCAACGACGTAACGCAAGAACTAAGGAATACCGACGTACACAATCACAGTAAGAAAGGCATACATAATAAATAAAGGGCGATCGAAAGAGATAACGGCACAAACAAATATAGTCAACTACAGAAAGAATGAACGAACTAAGCCAAGTAAAGAAAGAAACAAAGAACGCAAGACAGAAATAACGAATCAGGGACACAACGAAATCAGTCAATAACGACATAAAGACAGAAATGGAGGAAAGAGAGAGAGAGAGAGAGAGAGAACACATCTGGGAAGAAGAGAACACATGCCAATGGCCTGAGGGTCGAGTGATCGACCCCTACGCCCTGCAGAAAGAAAGAAAAAGAGAGAACACATGCACGATAGACATATAGTTAGACAGAATGCACGAAAAGAAAGAACGACACCCGAGGGTAAGCAAACGCTTAGAGTTGTTCCTGTTTCTTGCGTTGAGGAACGAGCTTTGCCATGCTTCGTTCAGCGTATGCTTCGGTTTTATGACTGGTTTTATGAACCAGGTCGCACAACAGCATACAAGGAGCGCTGCGTCATTCACATTGGCTTACCAACGTCTGCTCGCCTTTTCAATGAGCTGCCACCTCCCTCCGAACAGCTTTCGTCCGTTCTTCTCTTAAGTTTCATATGGTCTCTGAGCCTATCCCATGCAAAGACCGTGCCCTGGCAGGTCAGCATTACCCTTCAAGACCTCACGGAAACAGCTATCTTGCCAAAGCCTCTGGCAGAGAAGTATCTTGTGAGCCGCGTGGCTGCACTGAAACTCTGCACGACGGTGCTGTGGCGAGTGCATCAGCTCGCGCTCGCAATCTAGCGGGCGCTGGCCACCCTGCAGCTGAGGCCAGAACTGCTCCAAGTCCTGTGAGGCCCGGCTGGACCCCGCGTGTGAGGGGTTGTGAGAATGTTCGGTATGCCGGTATGCGCGCGGTAACGATGGCCCTGGTCCGGCATGTTCACTCTTTGCACGCTGCTTTCGTTGGGAGGCGGTGGAACAGTCGATGCCCATGCTGCTGCTGCAGTCCTATGTCAACTCCTCCGCGGAGGTGCGCCGGAAAACGATATGCGAAATGGGTTCAGCATCATCGATGCCTAGAACCTCGCAGTTTCTGCGTGGCTTTAAGCCCTACTGCCCTCCCCTACGCGAAGTTCTGGTTGTGCAAAATGCGTAACTGTAGGGGTGAAGGCATAGTGTGTTCTTGGAAGCCCAGCAAGGTTTGGCAACTGAATTCCTTTACCAGCTGGGTTCGCGACCGTGCCTCACACCGCACACTCACTGAATCAAGACAGTTGTTTGCCGGCTTGCCGGCTTGCGTTTTGAAAATGTGGAGATGCAGATGGAGTTGACATCGCACACCTGGCGGGACCCCCGTCATAGATGCTGCCTTCAGGGACGTCCAAATCCTTAGGGCCCGGAGGCCCGCTGGAGACAACCATGGCTCATTCCGAGGGCTTGGGCTCATCGCACCTAACCTTTGCTTGTTCAACAACAACATTCAGCACGGGAAGCTCTACCTATCTCAACGTCTCGCAGCGTACAAACTCTAGCCGTGGGTTTGTTGCAAGGCCTCTGTTTTCAGTGGCACCTCCACGGACACTATGCTCGAAGTGGACTACTCAGTCAAGCTCTTTGGCACAGAACTATAACTATAACTGCTGTGGGTTGTTTCGGCGTTGCTGGGTGTTATGGGGGTTCAGGCTCAGGTTTCAGCATGTCTAGGTCCAGGTCAGAGTCTAGATAGTGTGCCTCACTGCTGCTTTTT
>CAJNDV010036434.1:0-10374 GCA_905221635.1 Symbiodinium sp. CCMP2456
CCCAGGGTCCTGTGGGAAATCGTTGTAAATGAGTCTCTGGATCCTGCTTGGTTGACGCTTTCGGATTTCGGGGTTGGGGTTTATAGGGTGCAAGGAGGGGGTCTTGAGGGATCCTGCCGGGTTCTATCTCTTGGGGCATGGTTAGGATTAGAGTTGAGAATTCAGTGTTTGAAAGAGCTGTCAAGGTTCGGCATCACCCGCGTGGAGCTGGATTCCGAAGGCATGGGCTTCTTAGGGAATCAGGCTTAGGGTTTAGGGTTAGGGCTGAATTAGGGCTTAGGGTTTAGTTTATAGGGCTTAGGGTTCAGGGTTTAGTCTCAAGTCTAAGGCCCTTTTTTGGAGTTCTCGGATTTGTGAGGTCGTGGTTTGATTTATGGGCCTTTTTTGCTACTGAGCCCAAACAGCCAGTGTTTGCTCTCTTGCGTGGAGCCCTTGTTATTATCAACAGCTGCTTTGGGTCCAGGGCGTTTCGGTTGCAGGAGCCATGCACGCTGAGCTTCATCGAGATATCATGTGACTTCCGCAAAGCCTTTCACCCAAAGCCTTTCAAAGGAAAGCATGCGCCCGGAATGCATTCCAACATCTAGACATCCACATCTCCAACAAGACGCAGCTCTGACAGCAAAGCGACAGCATCTGACCGCCCGCAGCCTACGAGAGCAAAACCTTTCGGAGCTAAATTCAACACAACTCAGACCTTTGATGCCGACGCCCCAACGCTTCACGATGAAAGCTTCGCAACGCCCCTCCTGAACCGTCGGCATGACAAGCCGTGATTTTGCGCGTTGGCAACACGTCACTGTCAAACCTCGAGCTGAATCAATATCTCAGGCACTCGTTTTTAGCTAAAAGCACCAGTGGGAAAGTTTCTCATTCAGTTTCCATCCTCACAGACACTAGAGATCTTTTTCTGTGCATATGGGTAGTTCTCTTATTTAGGATCTCTGTTGGGGTCATGTGATAAGGGTGCCGTACTATATTGGGGACCTAAAAAGGGACTAGTTTGGAGAACTACCCATATATGTTTGAGCCCGAAGTCCCACACCAACCACCCCAGCGTACTCAAATTGTTCTAAAGCCCGAAGCATGCTGCGCTCAGGGGCATGAAGCCACTTCCGACACCTCCCGAATACCGAATACCCTAGGTTAATCAGTGAAACCGACACGGGATTCGCATGGAAGCTGCGCAGTATACCTACGACTCCTAAAAAGTTGGTAACTAACCGTAACTAGCCATACATGCACATATATATATATATATAGATATAGTGTATAATATGTATATTATGCAACCCTTTAAACTTCTGTTTCTGTAACTGGAGCCCTAGGGGCACCTTACGCCCAATGCTCAGTTTAGTGCAGACTCTAAGTACAGATTCGGGCATCGAAAATACACGCGCACATGTTGCATTGTATCTTGCATGTGGGGGAGAGTACCAGGTCCATTCGGAATATTCGGGTGTGTGTCATGTAAAGTATGTCATGACATGCTTATATCTACAGAACCTCGTAACACGCAGCAACCACGAAAAGGAAGACCCTGAGCCCCAAACTCTAAAACCCCAAACCTTAAACCCTAAACCCTAAACAGCCCTAAAACCCATCCCGAAAGCCATACCGAAACCCAAAAACCGCCCACAACCGGAGCACTCCTGGTTTCGACAGGAACCTTACAGCCCTACAGCCCTCACCCTAAGACCTAAGCTTGAAAGACTTAGCCCTACACCCTAACACCCTACACTGGGTTCTTGCTTTGGGTTTCAATTTAAGTTGCCACAAAAGGGATCTATGGTAAATAATATGGTTTCCTTATTATGGTAAGTTGAATTAAATCCTTTAACAAGAACCCAGAAAAACCGCGTTCTTCGCTGCGAAAGGCAAAACTCTCCACCGCGACTCGCCCGGTTCAAAGGTGAAGCGGATATCGGAAGACTCGTTGCCCTTGCCTTCAAGCTGCATTTCAGCGAGCCGAGGGGTCTACACTGACCTGCCTTCATAGAAGTTTATAGGGTTCAGGCTTTAGGGTTTAGGGTTTAGGATAGAAGTTTATAGGCTTCAGGGTTCGGGGAAGCCTGTGTAAAGACTTGTAGAAGGAACTCATACGAAGGAGCCCCAAGCAGGTAGGGCTTTCGAGGGACCAGGGAGGGCTGAGGGTGTAGGGTGTAAGGGTTTTTTTAGCTAGGTTGGAACCATGAGTCATACTAGACCCCTGGGCTCCTCGGTTTAGGCTTTAGGCTTTAGGCTTGCTTTGAGGTCTAGGCCTAGGCTTTAGGGTTTAGGCTTTAAGGTTTAGGCTTTAGGGTTTTGGGACACCCTCAAAGCCCTCTAAGGCCTGCAAGTTAGGATGTCCTGGGCTTGGCGTTGAGGGTTTCCCTACACCACGGCTTTCAAGACAGCTTTCATGTTGTTCTTCGTCAAACCCTAAACCCTAAACCCAGAACCCAGAACCCAGAACCCTAAACCCTAAACCCTAAACCCAGAACCCCTAAACCCTAAACCCCGAACCCTAAACCCTAAACCCAGAACTGTGGATGTTTAAAGCTTGAATCTCAAGCAACCGTCCTCAGCTAGGGCTCAGAGCGAGCGCCGGCCCGAAACCTCAAACTGCCCTGCGCCTGTCGTCTTTCATTGCTGTAGGGGCCTTGTGCCTACATAATTTTGGGCTCCTGATGATACTGTAGGGGCCTTAATAATTGCCTACATTATTTTGGGCTCCTGATGATAATCATAGCATAATGTGCCCCCAAGCCCTATTCTAATGATTAAGGCCCTTGTATTAGCTCCTTTTTGGGGTGTACCTTAAAGGATCCCAAGTATAACATTGGTTAAACCAAGAAAAGGCATTACCTGTGCAAACCCCGGAAGACGAAAGCCAGCGTTTACGGTTTCGGGTTTAGGGTCCGAACCTGGAGCAGGACTAGCCCCTAAACCCTAATCCCTAAACCCTAACCCCTAAACCCTAATCCCTAAACCCTAACCCCTAAACCCTAACCCCTAACCCCTAAACCCCAAGCCCTAGACAAATCCCGTAAATCACAGGTCATGTCTTGCTCAGTTGGATGCACTTCAGTCGAGCTGGCGCCTCGAAGGCAAAGTCAAGGCACGGGCAGCTGCGGTTTGGGCTTAGGGTTATATAGCCGGTCATATACAACAAAAAAGTGTTCATGAGCGTATCTATCAGTCTATCTATAGCTAACTATCTAACTGTCTACCTGCCTACATATCTATCTATTTATCTATACTTACCTATCTATCTATCTATCTATCTATCTATCTATTGAATTGGCCCAGATTTGTCGGCTTGGCTGCGGCTGAGGGCTCATAAACGCTAGACCATGCAGTTTCGGGGCCAGTTCTGGTGAAGCGCTGGAACCTTACCTCGACCTTAAAGCAGCTTGCTTCACCCGCCTTGCATGCAGGCCCTCTCAAAAGCGAGACTTGGTGAAAATCATGGGCTTCAGAAGGTGCTTTACAGCTCCAGTTGCTTCAATACTTAGTGGGGAACAAATCATGTATTCTCTATATGTAGCCGAGTAGTCCGTCACTTGGGCAATGAAGGTTAAGGGTCCAGTTTATTGACGGTCCGGCGGGTCCGGGCTTGCAAGGCGATGGCACCTCCGGGCAGGACTCTGTGATTTTGGAACTGGGTTCTTGGTAAGGCGTTTAATGTAGACACAGCGTACCTTCTGTTAAATTTTATCATAATAGGGGTCTATACTTAATCATCATGTTTCTTTATTGTGGTAAAGTCAATCCCTTCACAAGAACCCAGGCAGTCATCATCGGTTCGCATATGCATCCAACAAGACTGAAGAGTTTGAGGGTCTAGGTTTCGAGCAGCAGTATCCTCTTGGTTGTGTCCAGCAAAACTGTAGCATACCCCAAAGCCGTAGAATTTGAAGCATACGGCCTTTACATCGCCAAAAAAGTTGAGCCCCTATCTCCAGTCCCCCAAGATTCCTAAACCCCAAACCCTATAACCCTAAAACTTCCTGAATGAGGGACCTCGATAAGCTCGACACCATCAGCCTCTCTGAGCTTATGCGTTGCTTGGACGCAGTAGGTTTATAGGGTTTTTAGGGATGAGGGTTTTGGTTTAAGGGTGACGGGTCTAGGTTCAAGGGTCTAGGGCCTTGGGTTCAGGTTTTCGGTTCAGGGGTTTAGGGTTTCGTGTGTTAATTGGGGCTTTAAGGATGACCGGCCGGGAACTAACACAGGAGGGGATACTGAGTGCCATACGCACCGTTACTGGGGTTTCTGACCTAGCAAATCCGGGCTGGGCTTCATGTACACTCCAGAGGTCAATCTGAAAAGATATGTGACCGATCCGTCTTCAGAATTAGGACTCCGCTCCCTGGCTGTTTTGACGGCGCAAACGTCGTCGGCATGTCAAGCGGTCTAATCCTTACTTCTCAACGTATAAAGGACTGGAAGGCCGAAAGGAGAGTTGGAAACACGACCGGAGATATTGAACCTTGAACCCTACACCTTAACCCCCAAAGTGAGTCCCCAACTTGAAAAAACTGAAACTCAAAGCCCAGAAACCATCAGCAATTCGACCCCGAATGCCCTAAAACAGAACCAGGATCCTGCCATTTAGGGATCCACTTGCCCATATCAGATCCTTCCCTCAACCCCAAACCCGAAACCCTGAACCCTAAAACCCCAAGCCCCACACCCTACATTATAAACCCGAAACACTAAACCCCAAACCCCAAACCCTACATCATAAGCCCTAAACGCTTAACCGTGGCTTCTTTCTGAAACTCCCAGGTCAGAAGACTTTTCTGCAGTCTTCGCGGTCAGTGCTGTCGCTCATGGCCCAATCAGAGCTATGTGTCCCCAGCCAGCCTTTAGGGCTCAAGATTTAGGGCTTAGGTAGGGCTTTGGGCTTAGGGCTTAGGATTTAGGGCGTAGGGTTTAGGGATTAGGGTTTAGGGCGGAGGGCTTAGGGCTTAGGGGATGAGGGTTGTGGGTGAGAGAGGGTCCCGAGAGCCCCATGGCAAACAACTCATACAGTCCAGAAGTCTATCCTGGAACCAAATCCGCCTGAGGCCCGAAAAGCAACCTTAATATATGGGCGTAAAAAACTGCCAAATCTACTTTTGGTATTCCTTATTCTATTTATAGTAAAATGGACTCTAAAACTCTGTTCTAGTCATTGAGGCCCCTACATGAGATAACAACCCTGAAGGCTGAGGAGGTGCGCTCACAGAAAGAGTGTCTAATGGAGCAAGACTGAGCAAGAGACACGAACCCCAGTCGCAGCCATCCGCTAGATGTGGGCGGCTTCAGGGTCAAAATCGTTCGGTCATCAAGATCGCCTTGATAGCAGCAGTCTTATCGGGCTTGTTTACTGCGGTTCCCACCATTCGTACTACTATCGCGAATAGTACCAGCAGTACGCTTGTCACGATCAGCATGGTCGAGATTGGTACTATCCACTGTAGCACTATTGCGATCGCTTTCATTGTCATTGCCGTTCCGCTATCCTTATGATCTTCTTATGTCTAACGTTACTGTTGTCAGTGTCGTCAAAGTGTGCATACATCCTGAACATCACAGCTGCCGGTTCATCGTAATTCGGGAGGCTGTAAACGGTGCACTCCAGGCTTCTGAAGCCTGGGCTTGATGACGTGTCCAATCATAAGGGAGTCTTGCAGGTCTCCTATAGGAAGTAGCGATCTGTAGATCATCCTTTACAGGGCTCCAAGAGTGTTGTATGTCCGTTGATGATGGTTCCAGCGGGCTCAACTTCGAGGCATGCAAATTTCGAGGAGTTGCACCACCAAAAGCTTTGATATTGAGGCTCCTGTTTGCTATGCCCAACCCCAAACCATGAAGCCCCGTAAGCCCGAGCAAACAAACCTCTAAGCAAAAAGCAAGCCCTATAAGAACCTGTAACACCCCTGAAAATCCCTGAACACCCTGAAAACGCATCGCCCTCTCGCCGGATCCTAACATCCGAAAAGCCCGATCTACCAAAAACCCTAAACCCTACAAAGTGGTGACTGGCGAGAAATTCGAACTCCGAGACGAACATGCCCACTGAGGAAGTGGAGAAATCCTTCGAAATACACCACAAGGCCATCAACGTCCTACGAAAGCTATCCACAAATCTCTCTAAATCCGAAACACCCTACACCCTAAACCCAACACACTAGAGGTTTCCACCGACGAAATCTCCGCCTTCGAGTTTCTTCAGCAGCTGAAATCTGTGGGAGGCATGGAGGTGGAGGCCGAGGAGCGCCTAGGCCGCACGGTTTAGGGGTGCAAGGGTGCAAGGGGTGTAAGGTTCAGGGTTTAGAGTTTAGGGTTTGGGGCTTCAATTTTAGGGTTGAGGGTGAAGAGTTTCCAGAGATCGAAGAGTGGTCAGATGGGGGCCTTCGTAGGGTCGGTATGTTCATAGTATAGGTTTCCATGCCCGTATTTCGGCACGTTCTGCTTTAATAGGGGCACATTAGTGACATTGTTGTTCTGATGGCTGCTACATGAAGGGGTCAGTATTATGGATTGGCATGATCATTCTTGTCATATTTTTCTGTTGCCTAGTATTGTTCTGCATGTCTTCACCCCTCAATGTTTGTACAAACACTATTGGGATTAGCATTCTGGTTTACTGTAGCGGTTGGAATAAACACAAGTATTCTGCCATAAGGTTTCATAGTTTATTGACATGTGCCCTGACTTTATGCTCCAACACCTTGCTCTCGCTTGTAAACCCCCCGCTCCCGAGGTACTACATGAAAGAGGGCAGTCAGGTGCTGGCTGAGCTTAGGGGGATGTTTTTCGAGGATTCCGGGTCACGTCTGTCATAAAGCAGGTCTCTGATTGCTGAGCACCTTCTTTTCCAATACGGATCGCAAGATGAAGGGGATCCCTAAGCCCCAAACTGCGATAAAATTGGATCTCCAGTGGTCTGTGCCCGCCGCTGTGACGTCAAAACCTCCTCTGGTTGCTTTCCATTTAAGGTGCAGGGTTTAGCTTCCCTCTTTGCCAGGGCGCGCGACCAAGAAAAGCACCATGCTAAGGATCATGTATGAGCATGACGGCCATCATCATCAGCATCACTAGCAACATCGTCATCAACATCATTCTTTCCTTCTCCGCTTCAGCACTTCTCATTGTTCGCATCCCTGCCTGTTTCTTCTCTCGTCATGATGGTTGTTGTGGTTCTTCTTTGTCTTCAGGCTTCTAATCGAAACCAGAAAGCTCGTTGTTACTGCAAACACTGAGGGCAATTCACGGAACCACCTGCTATGGTGAACGCGAAACTCCAACCCTAAACTCTGAGCCCTTGGCGACAGGCTTACTATTCCACAGAAGTGAAGCTTGAATCCCTGGCCTCTCCAAAGGGAGTTTGCGAGGAACAACCAAAGCCTAAACCGCTAGAGCCGTGGAGCCCAACCCCTAAGCCCTGCCGAGGCCTTGTGAGGCTACAGGACAACAGATTCAGACTATGATATACATATATTGTTTGTTACTATATATTATTGTGATTATGATTATTGTTATTATGAGTATTGCTACTTCCATTATGATTATATATAAACATACCTATATATATATATATATGATCGTACATTATTGAATCACATATTATATACTATATTGTCCTGTGATATCATCTGTTTCTGCTCGGTGGTTGCCTCGGTCTCCTGCCGACAAGCACTCTGCACCCTGAATCCCTCGGCGTTGAATAAAAGACACGAGCGGACACGCATAATTATAATACCCTAAACTTCATAAACCCTGAACCCTAAACCTATAATGATACACTTTGCCCTGTGGGTTTAGGGTTTAGGGTTTAGCCGCCATCATCAGCATCATCAGACAAGTAATAGCGATAGCACCAACAGTAACACTGCTTTCTAGTCGCAACAAAAGCCACTGACCATGACAATAGGTACCACAGCTATGCATCAACAAGACCCTGTTGCGAGTCGATCGCGAAGCGGATCGCCGCAGACCTGGGCGATGCGGTCATTCTGTCCTCTCCAGCACCCTTGCAAAGTTTGGGGGTCTTGGGGTTTAGGGTGTTGGGCTCAGTTCGAGAAACCCTAAGCCATGAAACAGCAAGCCCAGCTCCTGGTCTGGCAAAGGTTCTTGAACGACAAGTCCCAAAAAGATCCTACGAAACCGTAGGTAAAACCCGAAACTCACCAAAAAAGATCCTATGAAACTGTAGGAAAAACCCGAAAATTGCAATTTTGATGGTTGCCGTTACGGTGATGGTGGTGCGGCTGATGACGATCAGGAGGAGGATGACGATGACAATACACAGACGACGATGCCGATGACGATCACTACGCTCGTGGTAATGATGTCATGCTTGAGTTTACACACAGATTTACCAACCAATGGCGAAGCTCGCGGCGATTCGGATTGCTTGCGTCTTATAGTCCAACCCGATTCTACTCTTCCGTTTCTCAGCAACGGGATCCTGAGATTCATATCTGATGGGAGAATACCACCTTTCCTGGTTGATACTCCCGCTGTAGCTAAGAGCATCGCAAGCTAGCAGCAATCTCAAGAACGCATCATAGCCTTCTTTGCTTCGCAGCGTTCCATTCGCCAGCAGTCCAGGTATCTGCAATCGAGTTCTCCGGTGAGTCCATAAAGGTGACGGTCAAAGATGTTACGTACAGCTCCAAGTGAGCCAGCCGCTCACAGAACTGTGTATAATGCAGGAGCTCATGAATAGAGCAGCAGGAGCAGCGGTTCGAGCTTGGGTGATATACAGGCTCTGAAGTCATCTTCCACAATGTGTAACCAGCAGGACCAATAGTCATCAGCCCTCACGTAGTTTTAGTGCATCCGCTCAAGACATGGCCGGAAGATATGTGTGCGGGCATGCCAACATGCAGTTCAGTTCGGCCTCGGTAGAATCACTGTAGAACGTACAGAGGACGACATGCTTCTGACCGCCTGCTCAGTAAGCTCAAAGCCCTTCCCTTAAGCCCCGAACCCTTAAACCCTGAAGCCTGCCCGGCAGGTACGTCGTCGTCGCCGTGCCGCCGCAGCTCTATGCTGCTGGTTGTTTTTCAGTTGGCTTCAAGCTTACTCTAGGGTGACGATAAGGTTACTATGCGGGTTGCAAAAACAGGGTTACTATAAAGGTTTCTAGGAGGGTCATTATAAAGGTTACCAGAAGGGTTATTCCAAGGATGCAGGGTTCGAGACTTCCTGTCCTTGGAAATACGGCCGCTGCGCTTCCGAAGACAGCAATAATGGATGGCACAGACAGACAGATAGACAGACAGACAGACAGACAGACAGACAGCCAGCCAGCCAGCCAGCCAGCCAGCCAGCCAGCCAGACAGACAGACAGACAGCCAGCCAGACAGCCAGACAGCCAGATGAACTGGCATTAAAAAAAGGGTGTTCAGGGCTTAGAGTTCTATTGACTAAAATAGTGAATCCTGTCAGGCCCCACAAGCACTCCGACGCTTTGGCCCGACGCAGCTGTCCTCCGAGGCTAGCATAGGTCTGCTGCCGGTGCTGCCGCCACATCGGCAGAACGCGCTGGAAGGGTCTTAACCCCAGCCTCCCAGATTCAGGGCTTCCAAATTCGATGTACATATAGGGTTTAGACTACAAAACCCTTAACCGTACAAAGCTGAGGATGTATAAGCTCTAGCTTCATGACTTTAAGGGCCTGGGGCTTTGCGGAGTTTAGCCGTCGGGCGCCCTGGGTTTACCGGCGGATCGGGTCTAGGATTCTTAGGATTGATGGCATTTGGGTTTGAGGGGTTAGGCTCTGAGGATTTTGACCCAGGGCTCTTTGTTTTGTCCTCGGCTCTTTAGTATCAAGGCCGGGTGCCAAGACCGGCAAGTATGTACTACAGCTTTTCGCGACCGTTCTGAAACAAGTCACCTGGGTCGGCAGTACTTGTAGAATTCGGCAAGGCAAGGCTCTTTGGTAGTGTCGGTCGAGGCACGCCGTAGTTTCTAGAGCAGGTTGGTGTTGCCATGCAAGCTTCCAGCGTTCCCTCATTTTGTGCCGAGCGCCACGGAGAGCTTTTCCCTGTGAAGCACTGGCGTGTTTTGGGTTTGCTCTAGGGCATTGGGTTAAGGGTTTACTTAAGGGTCCAATCATAGGATCCTACCCACGAAATAAGGCATCCAAACATATGGCAATTGGGGTCGGGGTAGTTGAGACTGGATTTGGAACATGGCTGACCCGCAGATCTGGATCCTTTAACGTGCAAAAGGCCTCCAGCATGAGTCAACTGCCAGGTAGGGATTTTTTGCGAGGCAGGCAGCTTGCTTTAAAGCAATGCCGGGAGTTGTAGCGACTACTACTACTACTACTACTACTACTACTACCACTACTACTACGACCACTACTACTACTACTACTACTACTACTAC
>CAJNDV010036435.1:10202-22185 GCA_905221635.1 Symbiodinium sp. CCMP2456
ATATTATATTATATTATATTATATTATATTATATTTTATTATATTATATTATATTATATTATATTATATTATATTATATTATATTATATTATATTATATTATATTATATTATATTATATTATATTCTATTATACTATATTATATTATATTACATCATATGATATGATGTGATATTATAGTATATTATTGTATATATATATATATGTTATACATTCGTTGTAACCCTTTATCGTCACCCTCCGAGTAACTCTTGCAGCAAAGCCTTATAGTAGCTGAGTGACCCTTACAGTAGGTATAAAGTGAATCCGTTGTAGTAAGCTTGATATGCAGTTCTTTAAGCACTTCAGGCCTTTGTTAATGTGCACGGCCATCATCTACATTTCTTTTGTTCATGTTCTAAACCCTCAGCCCTAAAACTTAACCCTGAAGCCCTAAACCCTAACAACCTAAACTTCCTAGCTCAGGGCTGAAGAGCAGGAGCAGAGGGTCCTCCAAGCGATCCATGTCCGGCGCTCGGGGTCCACTGGAGTTTTAGTTCAAAGGAGGGGTTTTGTAAGGTTTGAGCCGGGGTTTACTGGAGTGCCACAGGAGCTGATACGGGGGCGGTAATATAGAAGCCTAAATAATTACCTATACTATTTTAGGGGTTCATTCTTGTAATTCTAGTATAAAGGGCCCCAAAACCCTATTCTAATTATTGTACCAGGGTTTGGGAGCCTTGGCATTTCAGTTGAAAGTTCTGACTTGAGAGGACGTACGGGCAGCGGGACGGCCCAAGCAGTGCGAAGTCGGCGTTGGGGCACCCAAAACCCCCAAAACCCCCAAAACCCTCAGCCCACTTAGGACTAGGCGTGTTTGGCGTATTTGGGGTTTTGGGGCTGAGCAGAGTCGGGCAAGTCCAAGCTTCAAAGCGCAAGATCTTGGGCGTGGGTATGAGGATGCTTTCTGTTGCTTAGTAGCTGAGTGGGTACACTTTACATTTTGGAGGATAATATCATCTCCTATAGAACTGAAAGTTTGCAACAAAAACAATCTCTTGGCTGACTCAATAAAGCTAGCGCATCCAAAAAAACAAATAGAATCACCTGGAAAGATTCGAATTGCATGAACGTTTGTAGTCACGCACTCTTTCAGCTGCTCTAAGGCAAAGGACAACATGCAATTTTCTTCCATGACTTTTTCATCAAAGAGATTCAAACCATGATTAATACGGTGATATTTTGGAAACACGTTTTGGAGCTTATGAACTCAGCAACTAAGGTTGTGCATAGGCATAGGAGGTGCCCTCGTTGATTGACAGCTATGACAAATATTACCCAGACACACTATTCGGACTAGTGTGGTAACGTAATTAGAGTTGGGGGCTTGGGGCTACGGTTTTGGGTTCATGTTCGGTGCTTCTTCCGGGCGCCAGGGTTGGCCTGGGAGTTTGGGTTGCAGCACCCTGTGGAAGTAAACCCTCTAACCCCCCTAACCCTAAACCCTAAACTTGACCCTAAACCCCTCAACCCTAAAACCCTCTAACCCTTGCAGCCCAAGAGCGCTTCTGACCGGCAGGAGGCCGAAGCCGAGGCCCAAAGGCGGACGAAGGCATTTCCCGCTAGGGTCCAGGGTTTAGGGTTTAGGGTTTAGGGTTTAGGGTTTGGGGCCAGTTCCTTTGTGAGACCTGGGGCTTTCAAGCCCTAGACCCTTTAAGGGTTTAGGGTTTAGGGGATTGGGGTTTAGGGGATTGGGGTTTAGGGTGTCGGGGTTTCGGGGAGTGGTTCAGGGTTTTGTGGTTTGGGGTTTAGGGTTTCGGGTTTAGGGGTTTGGGGTTTAGGGGTTTAGTGGTTGAGGGTTTGGGTTTAGGGTTTAGGGTTTAGGGGTTTAGGGTTAGACACCCGACAGAAAATTTGCCACGCCCCAAACCCTGGGTTCAGGCTTTAGGACTTGAGGATTCGGGGTAGAGTTGCTGAGCGCCATGTGCACCACTTGCTGCGGTAATCCATCATGCGGAAGCTGACGGAAAGAGCGGCCCCCTGTCAGAACTTCATCCCCGCAATGCCTTGAACGCCCTTGGGACTGTACGTCCTGAAGCGTTGAGGATAACCTCCTCAAGCCCTATATCGAAAGCAAGGTTCTTGCAATTGCAGGAGCAGTAGGAAACTGCAAACAAGCTGAATCAGAAGAAACGGGACCCTAAACCCGCAACCCTAAACCCTGAACTGCCGGTCTCAGGGCCGCAACACCATCGTGGGAAACGACGCCGAAAACAAGTTCGGCGCCATGGTGGCGGTTGGGGGTGGCTGGGGATTCGGGCTTTTGCTGGCGTTTTAGAGCTTTGGAGTCTCGTGCAGGTTCCTTTGAACCGAGGAATCTAACAACCCTCTACATCCCCAGATCCTGAACAAAGCCAGAGATTGCCTGACGCCGCCTCCAAACCTGCTTTTCTGAAACCTGCTCGGAACAGCCGAAGACACCTTCAATCCACGGCCCTCAACCCCAAACGGCCCTAAACCCGGACCCTAAACCCTAAACCCTAAACCCTAAACCCTAAACCAAAAGCCCTGAAGCCCGAAACCCCCTAACCCAAAGGCTCCATGTACCTTTATAGTAGATACTTAGGCCTTAAAGGGGTCCCTATATAGGTACTTTAAGGCCAAAGTATCTACTATAAAGGTACATGGAGCCTTTGGGTAAAGCCCCACAACCGGAGAAAGCCCCAGAGCCGATAAACCCCTAAAGCCCCACCTCCTCAAACCTCGAAGCCCACTGGGTTTCGGGTTAAAAAAAAGGGGCCTTAATGAGTAGAATAGGGTTTTGGGGTATACTATACTCTATACTATAATTATAGTAAGGAACCCCTAAATAGTATTGGTAACAGGGTTTAATATAGGGGCCTTAAGAAGTAGAATAGGGTTTTGGGTATACTATACTATAATTATAGTAAGGAACCCCTAAATAGTATTGGTAATAATTTCGGCCCCTACATCAGGGTTTTAAGATTTGGCTCCTGGAGGAGGTGGACCGGGGCGGATCATGGTAGGGCGAGTCGGTTGGTTTCGGAGGAGCTCTACACCCAAAGCCCTAAACTGCAGTTCCCATAAATGCACAGGCGTGTGCTGGTTCAAAGTCCCCTATAAACTCAGAGGTGGGCCACTTTTTTGGGATTCTGCCTACCTTAACCTACCGAAACTCATTTTTTGTAGGTTCCTATTATGAACCTTAATATGGAATTTATAGGGACCCTACAAAAAAGTAGGTTTTGGTAGGTTAAGGTAGTCTGAGCGACCTACCGAGGAATGATCATTCACACCAAGGAGGTTGGGCGATGTGCTATGCTTAAAAGGGGGCTCATCTGATGCTAATACGGTTCATATTCCCAAAGTTTGCGCTTAGTAGACCCTAGACCCTAAACTCGAAGCCCTAGTAAGCCTAGTATAGGTAGAGTATCGTACCCCAACCCTAAACCCTAAACCCTAAACCCTAAACCCCTAAACCCCTAACCCCTTAAACCCCTGAACCCCAAACCCCAAAACCCCTAAACCCTATATTCTTTGTTATCAAAGCCCATGTCTCCGACCCGAGGCCCTCACCGCGGGTTTAGGAGCTTGGGGTTTTGGGGTTTAGGGTTTGGGGTTTCGGGTTTAGGGGTTTTGGGTTAAGGGGTTTTGGGTTTAGGGTGTAGGACTTGGGGTTTGGGGTTTAGGGGTTTAGGGTTTAGGGTTTAGGATTTGGGGTTTAGGGTTTAGGGGTTTCGGGGTTTAGGGGTTAGTTCAGGGTTCGGTTTAGGGTTTAGGTAACGAACCTCGGGACTCAGAGGCAAAAGAGGGATGAAGCTGGGGTTCATGTTCTTAGAGGCTTTTTAGGGTTTTGGGTGTTCGCATTCTTATGGTTTAGGAGTTTAGGGCTTTGTCTTTAGGCTTCGTTTTTCAGGGTTCAGGGTTTGGATGTTTTGCCCAACCCTAAACCCTAAACCCTAAACCCTAAACCGGCCAGGCCTGTGATGCGGAGAAGGGAACCGAGTGGCACAACGGAAAGCTCCCGGGTCCGCATTGGCCCCCTGAGCTTTGAAGCCCCGGACCCCAGCCAAATATAGCCCTAAACCCTAAACCCTAAACCCTAAACCCTAAACCCTAAACCCTAAATCCTAAACCCTAAACCCTAAAAGCCTAAAGAATTGCCGATATCATTCCTTGGGGCTCCTTAATCTAAGAATGCTGTAAGGCAGTGTTTCGGTGAGAGGCTTGCGGTGTCTTGATGTTTGCGGTCGACGAAATGTGGAGCCCGAATTCAAAGCCGAAGCTCTTGTGATCCTGCTTTCAAACATCGTTAGACAAGTGATCTCTAATTTTCAGACACTGAACCCTAAACCCTAAACCATGTAGACCGACAGGTTTGGCTTTGCGGAGGTTGTACACGCACAAGCCTGGGTTACAGCAGAGGGACCTTCAGAAGTCAACAGAGTCTTAGGGGTATATCAGTTAGCTACCCTAAACTCTAAACCCTGAACCCTAAACCCAACATACATAGGAGCCAACAGCTGCCTCCTGTCGCAGTTTCGCCCTCCCACCCCACGAGTATCACACAGTCTTCCTGTCTGAGGCTTCCAGGACCACTGCAATCCATGAAGCACCCCCCCCACTTCCGAGTTTTTATAAGAAACCCAGAAGGAAGCCTTATCGTAACCCTTATCGCGGCCCGTATAGCAACCCTTCATCGAGGTTCTTCTTAAAGACTGGATCTTTCAGCCCAGAAACCCGAAGCCCTAGATGGAAATCGTAAATTCCCAAAGCCCTGAATGCCTCGACATGCCCGAAGATCTCGATATTCTGACAGGTGCGTGGTGTCGGGCGAGAGCCGCAGTCCCGACACGTGACTTCTTCGGCACTTAGTGGATTATTGGACTTGCAATTTCGAGGATGTTCGGCTTCGGGTTGAAGGGTTTTTGAGTTCTAGGGACGGGTTTTTGGAAGCCGGGTCTCCTTGTTTTCAGCAAACAGTCTGCGGTAGGGGGTTCCTCGCCCATGTTTCGCGCTGTGGGCGGCCAGTGCATGTGCCTCCCCTTGTCTCCACTTATTCTGGACCTGGGTTTTCAAAGCGTGTCTCCAAGGTCTTCAATTGGGACAGGATCTGGCCTTGTCTCTCTGTCTCCCTTCATTCTGAGGGACTGTAGGGTGTTTATGAAAGGGAATGCCGACGTTTCGTTTTGTGTGGATGGCCTATTCAAGAATTTTCCACGGTTGTCTGAGAACGGAAAGAGGAACAAAGCAAGCGAAAGGGACCAGACAATTTGAGAACCAGGAGCAAACCGCTCAAGCGAGTCTCGTATGTTTGAGAACTTAGACAGCTTGAGAAACGCGAGCAAACGGCTCGAAAGAGAGTCGAGAATCTGAGAGAGAAGGGGAAAACGGCGCAAACGACACTACGTAGATAGTTTGCGAAAACGAAGCACACCTCCCGAAAGGGACTCGAGAATTTGAAGAAGAGGAGAGTTTCAGAAGAGGAAGCACACCAGTCGAAAGAAAAACAAACTAGTCGAGAATGGTTAGATAGTTTGACAAGCAAGGGCGACCCGTTCGAAAGGGACTGGAGGATTTGACAAAGAGAAGAGTTTTATCAAGAGGAGCATCCGGTTGAAGATGACAGGAAATGTTGAGAAACAGGCGCAAACCGCTCGGAAAAGACTAGAGAGTGTGGCGAAGAGGATATTTTTGAGAAGAAGGGGTAAGCCAGTTTGTCAGGAGCACACCGCCCGAAGAGAGTTTGACAAAGGTGACAGTTTGAGAAAAGAGTAGCAAAGCAGCTCATCAGCAAGAGCACAGCGTTCGAGAGTGACCAGAAAACTTGACAATGGAGAGACTTTGAGAGAAAGAGAAGCAAGCCAGTTAAAAGGGAGTACTGAAGACAATCACCAGAGGAAGGAAATCACAATGAAGGAATCGAGAAAACTTGTTTAACCATACATAGAAATACACGTATGAATACAAAGAACAAAAAGAAGAGCATACTTATATAAATAGATACAGATAGCCAACAAGTTCTAAATAGAGATCTAAATAAAAAGACAGATAAATACATATATGCATATCAGTTGAATACTTAAATATAAACAAATATAAATACATAAACATATATATTATATATACACACACATACATCCGTGTATATAGTCGTTTGCAGGAGTTACCAGAGTAAGGAGACCCTCAGTCAGTGTTTACTACAAGGAGAAGTTCCCTGATGCTCTGACGCCCAAAGCCCCCAGGATCCCCACCTTTACCCAGAGACTCCAATACCCCTTAATTAAGGAATATACCTTAAATCTTCTTAGGGATCCTACTATAATTCAAGGTATATTCCTTAATTAAGGGGTATTGGAGTCTCTGGGTACCCGTCCCACTCCCAAGCTCCCTCAGCCCCAAATGGGAGTTTCCGAAAATAAGGGGTACCTAAATAGTAGGGTCCTGATAATAAGGATCCTACTATTTAGGGTACTATATATAGGGTCCCCTATTTTCGGAAACCCCCAAATCCCTTTACGCCTTTCCCTCTCATGAACCCTACCAAGCCCGACAAAGCTAAGGATAAGCACAGACCTATAAAGGCCTATAGAGCCCCGAGCAGCCCCATAAAGCGACATAGAGTCTCGGATCCTACCCGGATGCGAAACAGACTCTACCAGAAAGGCCTGTAAAGCTCATGAGCTGCATTCAGCAACAAAGATCAAAAAGCACTATGCCGCCTTGAGTGCCGTAAGGCCTGAGGAGGTGGCAGCGATGAAGGCCGTGAGCGATGCGCAAGAGGAGTTCAACGTTGCTTGGGTGGCAACAGCGGAGGAATAAACCAGAACTTGCACAGACCCGTGATATGGTGCAAAGTGTATTCCTTCCAACACGGGCTTGGTAGCCCCTAAGCTCCGAACCCGAAGTGCTGTTTGGAGTCTCGGGCGGAGTTGGTGATGTGCGGGTCGGGCTCCAAACTCAAGCCGAGTCCTACCTGTGCCATCCCGGGTCTTCGTCACTGACTGTTCATCCATCTGTTGTTTCATCAATGAACATGTAAATATCAATTAAACAAGCAGGTATGAAATATATGTATACAAGTTAAAGAAAGAAGCAACTACGTCAATAAAGAGATAAGCGCAGGCGATTAAGTACGTATGAAAACAGATTCACACACAGAATAAATGAATGAGTGGATGCATAAACAGACAGCAAGCAAATGCAAACGTAGGTGAGTACATACAGTAGTTAGTTGAATGAATAATACCCACACGCACATACATATACATATACATATACATATACATATACATATACATATACATATACATATTCACGCAAATCTATACATGTATACATATATGTACTACACATATACGAACACAACGTATATGTATGCGTACATGAACCTGTAATTTTATAGGTGGCAGTATATGTATATGCATGTGTCTATGTATATATTCATGTATCTATACAATATATATATATATATATGTGTATATATATATATACAAAGGTAAATAATAAAGTGTATATAATCATATATGCATATGCAAAGTAATTAGATGTGTGCGTTCAGTTCTTTCACGCAAGCCTGTGTTGCTGTTGCTCATAGACACATAACCCACAGACTTGCGTATGTATGCAAACATTTGCATGTAGATGCACCCTGGATAGGTTGCATGCATTGCACATTGCTGCAGTAGTCTCCGTTAATATTTCCCTGTATGCATGTATGTGTGTGGTGCGCGCATGGTCCTTGAGCGATAGACTTCCTTGCCCTGCCTGCTTGTTTTCTTGCCGTGGATGTCACAGTTGTTATTGCTAATTCTTGGGAGGAAACTCACCCCAAGCCCTGAACCCTCAACCCTGAAGCCTGAACCTTAAGCCCTGAACCGTGAGGCCTTCAACCCCCCCAACCCCCCCCCCCCCTGCGTGCTCCCGCCTTTGCTTTCTTGTCCAAGGCGGCCAAGCAAGTGGTGCACGACAAGAACCACATTTTTAAGGCAGAAGTGCACTGCAACAACACATGTTCAATTTTCCATGCCGCACCTCGTGCTGTGCTGCGCTGTACTGTTTCAGCCCCATAACACTTTCCGGAGTCTCAGTGCTATGCAAACTATGCCCGAAGACAGTCTCCTTGCTGATGCATTGCGATTTTGAGCATTAGTCCAGGGTTTCGTCGTTGGGTGCACTGAACTTCGGTACTCAAGGTGTCCGGTATGTATTCTTGCTGGCCTCCACCCAAACCTTGCATTCAACCTGTCAACAGTTTTTCGAACGTCCCCTAAATCGCAATGAAGCCCGAAGCGCCCCACGCACTAAACCTTAGAACCCTATCAAGCCCTAAACCTTAAACCCTTAAAGCCCCAAGCCCTAAACCCCAAGACGCTAAAAAGCCCCAAGCCCTAGACCCTAAAAGCCCTAAGCCCTAAACCCCTAAACCCTAAACCCTAAGCCCTAAGCCCTAAACCCCAAACCCAGAAAGCCTCGCTGTTGCCGTTCCGCTTTTTGGTTAGGAGAAGCAGCATAAGCTGAACAAGGCCAAGATCGAGCTGCGCCTCGCCAAAATACTGACAAAAACGAGAAAATAATTTGGGTTTAGGGTTTAGGGCTTAGAGTTTAGGGTTAGGGGTTGAGGGTTTAGGGTTTAGGGTTTAGGGCACTTTGGGAAACTTTTAAATTTCCCTTATGGTTCTTATAGAGGTGCCTATTCATAAAGATTTTTTCAGGGCCCCGAAACTACAACCCAGGAACTCTATGAGTAAAAATACTAGACATATTGGTCTGTCTTTCAATAGCAATATTATGGATAATGTTATCTTGATCTAAGAAAGATAGCAAATAAAATCACTGCTACTACGACTACTAGTATTAATACTAACAGATACCAAACAATAGTAACTTTAGCTCCAGTATATACTAGTACTATTAGCAATAACAAAGCATAACTAGAAAACTATAAAATGGAAAAGAAAGATTGGTAATAACAATAGCAGTAATAAATTGATAATGCAAATATAATATTGTAAGAATACTCAATGGCAATATATGAATAACAATAATAAGAATAGTAATAGAAATAGCAACAAACAATAATACTAATCATAATGACCTATTCGGTCGCGTCGACTCCCAACAAGACGGGGAGTTCTTGTGACTTGTTGCTATGAAGAAGGGTGGTTCTGGGTTTGGGGTTTTAGGGTTCCGTTCCTGTCTGGAGAGGTTGCCTTGCGATGTGCGTATGTTCTTCATCACTGCTTGAAGGCAAGATCCCAAGCATCCGAGAAGGCGTAGAGAAAGGCAGCAGCATGCAGATGCTACCGTTCAGATGAGGCCGTCCCGGGGAATCAAGTCAAGGCTTCGATTGGAGCTGTCTCCGTGAGTTGACAAGCTGCTTTACCCTCCGCCCTTAACCCTAAACCCTAAACCCTAAACCCTAAACCCTAAACCCTAAACCCTAAACCCTAAACCCTAAACCCTTCGCCCCCTTGACCAGAAAGATCCTCTAAACCCTTCAAAAAAGCCTCAAAACTGGATCAAACTCGATTGCACCGGACATCAACCCCCCCTCCCCCATTCAAAAAACAGATCAAGCAGAAGCCACAACCAGGCAAAGCAGAAGCCGAAACCTTCGTGCCGAGGGAAACCCTACTTGGAGGATCATTGGACTTAGTTAGTAATGTTATAAGTCCTTTAGTTGGGGTTATAAGTATAGTTACCCTAATTATAACCCTACTTACTAAGTCCCATGATCCATTAAGTAAACCCTACCTGAACGCTGAAGAATCTGCCGTTTTGGAGGCTCCTTGTCATGATTTCCTTATAAGAAGTCCTTAAAACGGTAGGTTACTTGGGGTTAAGGTAAGCTCTAAACCGTAAACCCTAAACCCTTATAAACCCTAAACCGTTATAAACCCTAAACCCTAAAGTCCTGAACCCAAACCTGAGACCCTAAACTCAGGGAGTCCTACCGCAACCACCACCCCCCGGAGAGCATTTTTGCCTCTGCGACACCGGAGGCGCCGGAAAGGGGGTCGATTCGGGTTTAGGGTTTAGGGTCTAGGGTTTAGGGTTTAGGGGGATTCGGGTTTAAGGCGTTCCACGAAGAGGGTATGCTTTTCTTTTTCAAGCTCTATTTTCACGTCCCAATAACCTGTGGTTTTAGGATTCCGTATTTATCGGTTACAAAACGTAAGCCGCGGTGAGGGTAAACCCTATGCCCGAAGCCCTAAACTCTGAGCCTATAGCCTTAAAAACGCCTGTATCTTGCGTTCCTTTGGAATCATGTTTCAGTGTCATTCTCAGGAATGCAGTTTCAGTGCTTATAGAAATCCAAGGGACCATGAACAAGCGTTGCTATCGCTCTTACGGGTTTGCGGGGCTTGTGGCTTCTCTAACCGTGGGCTTCATGGGGTTTCATGAGGCTTCTAGAATTTGTTTCATAGGGTCCTCTAAGAGTTCTCGAAGGCTTCTTCTAGGCCCTAAACCCTAAACCCTAAACCCTAAACCCTAAACCCCAACAGGATTCCGGGTTGAAGGCTTAGGGCTTAGGCCGCTTTTTAGGCTCCAGGGGTTTCAAAGGTGCATTTACGGTTCCGTTGCAGAAGGTTCTAGATGGGTTCTTAAGGGTTATATATAAACACACATTCTGCACAAAGAAGTATATGAATAAGTAAATAAATAGACGGATAAGCAAAACAAGTAGATACAATATTCGTATAATTATACATGTGTAGAGGTGTAGGTTTGTGGGTCTATAAAAGTTTTGTAAGTGTGGCAGAAAGGGTTCTGCAGAGATTGTTGTGTTTGTTGGTTATTGCAGGTTTCAGCGGAGTTGATAAGCGTTTGGCGAGGACTTCATCACAAAGCATTTTTGAAGCGCTATGTACAGGGATACACGTCAAGATCCAGGATATGAAGTCGTTTAGGGCTGAGGTTTAGTTGCCATAGGATCAAGAGTTCCAACAATGGCGAGAGCAATAATTAGCAACAACATCGATAGCTGCAGCGACACCCAGCACGGCTTGCCGTTTTGCAAGCATAGCTAAAGTCAGACTTGCAATCGCACTTGATGTCAGAACCACGCAATGCAAAGAATGCTGAACCCGGGACTATGTGTTTATGTGCTTTCTCTCCTCCCGAACCCACTGCGCCACACGATCGCGTTATTTTCCAATCATGTCAGTCATCATCATTTGTGCTTACATGCATACTTATTCTGCGTATGTGTACATACGTCTCTATCTATCTATCTATCTATCTATCTCTCTATCTCTCTCTCTCTCTATATATATATATATGAACACGTACACCCTGGATAAAAACACTCTCTATTCATATGTTTGTATATACATACATATATATATATATACACGTATACATGTATACATATGTAGAATTATATATATATATATAGACAGACACGTAGCTGTCGGTGTTGTGAGACATGGAATAGTCCTGGCATACTTCAGTTTCGCTTCCATGTTTAACTGCATTCTGGTTCAAAAAACAGCATCTTCATTGAAATCACTGTCACGCAAAGCTTGCGCGATGCGCACTCTGGTCATTCACTCCCCTCCTGCGAATCGCGGATGCACAGGAAACGGCGCTGAAGCAAAAGTTTGATGCCGTGAAGGTCACGCCGGAATCGGGGGTGTGTCACAGGTTGAAACTTCATTTGGGGTAGAGTGTTGCCCGGGCGCCAGGGCAATGTAGGCATATTGGTAGGCGTCATGGCACATCATCGTCGCTCCATCTTTCTTTCTGTGTTCTGGAGCGTTACGGTTATGATATTAGGTTGCGCTACATTCCTTTTGTATTTTAAACTACAATGTACTATACTATAGTAGATTACATAGGTTCCATGTGGCTTGAAGCTTTGTCGATCTCCTGGGCCGAGTCTACCGGCTCCCTGAGAGCCTAAGAGGTTAGTGTTGCAAACCCTAAACCCTAAAACCCTAAACCCCAAACCCCAAAACCCTAAACCCCTCAACCCTGAA